>RJWM01018541.1:0-40665 GCA_004363535.1 Dasyprocta punctata
AAAAAAAAAAAAAAAAAAAGAAAATGCATGGGAAGAAAAGGGGAACAGGGGCTAAGAAGTTTTCTTAATAAGGGACCAGGCACGATGTTATAAAGAGCCTCACCTGAGTGAGGCTGTGCCAGTGAAGGTTGAAGAGGCAGATTTAAGAAGGTACTTAGGAGGGAAAACTAAAAGAAATTTAGATAATGTGATGAACAAATAAATGGGCACGAGCTGTGTATTTATTTGGATGAACAGTAGTAGGCCCTTAATTGAACTGGAAAAAAGGAATGGGAAAAGAGAAAGGGTTTAGTTTTGAAAAGCTGATTTTGAAGCACCAGGAATAATTACAGAAGCTTAGCCTGTAACTCAGAAGAGAAATTTGGACATGGACAATTGGTAGCTCATAAGAATCACTGGGAGTAAAGATTATTTAAGAATGTAATTTTGGACTGGTGATATAGCTCAGCAGCATAGTGCCTGCCTGGCAAGTGCAAGGTCATGAGTTCAATTCCTGGTACCAAAATAAAATAAAATAAAACGTAAGTTCCTGGAACGGCATGGCACACGCCTGTAGTCCCAGTTTTGGAAAGGCTGAGGCAGGAGTATTGTTGCAAGTTCGAAGCCTGCCTGAGCTAAATAGTGAGTTCAAGGCCAGCCTGCACTATATAGTGAGACCCTGTCTTCAAAAAAAATAATGCAGATTGCTACAGCCCTGCCCCAGAATTCAGTTTAGTAGAATCTAAGATAGAGTTCAGGAATCTGCATCATTTTACAAACATCCTAGAATTTTTTTCTGTCTTTTTTCTTTTCTTTTTTTTTTTTGAGATGGAATTTCACTGCGCGGTTCAGATGGCCTTGAAATCGCTGTGTAACCAAGGGTGGCTTTGAACTCTTGGCAGTTCTGGTGCCTCAGCCTCTCAAGCGCTGGGATTACATGCATGTACCACCATGCCCAGCCTCATCCCAGATGATTTTAATGAAGGTGATTTTGGATGACATTGCCCAATCCTGTGTTAAAACCATGCTTTTGGATGATGTAACTCAGACTAGGGGCTGATAACAAAACTCTACAAACAGTCAATATTTAAGAGATGGACAAAGAATGAAGAAATAGCTCTTATAGAAGTAGGAGGAATGCTGGGCAGCTGTAGTCCAGCTGCGTGAGAGGCTGAGACAAGAGAATTATGTTTGAGGCCAGCTTGGATAAGTTAGACCTTGCCCCAAAATAAGATGAAAAGAGCTGGGGATATAGCTCAGTGGTAGTATATGTGCTTAGGATGCTCAAGGCCCTGCATTCAATCCTCAGAACCTCTCCCTCAACAAAAGAAAATGAAAGTTTTTTTTCGAGAAGAAAGGTTGATGGAATCATATACTGGAGAGAGGTCAAGTGAGGAAGGGTTTGGAGAACCTTTTGCTCATAACAGCTAAACATCCATCAAAATGAAAGGTTGCATACCAGGAAGTCTTGAAGCTTTTCTGTCAAGACTAGATTTAGGTAACCTTCCTGGGTCCAGAACTGATTGTATTGTGGAACTCAGATATCTGTAGTAGGTTCATAGGGATACAGTGAGGAGGAGCAGGAATTGAAGTATGTCAATCTGGTTTCTAGTCACAGTTTTACTGCTAACAAGCTCTATGTCCTTGAGTAGGTCAGTAAACCTTGATGAGCTCAGTTTCTGGAAACAAAGTAGAAATAACACATCTGTACCTCTCAGACTGCTAAGATGGGAGATATATGTGAGCCAGTGAAAGGAAAAGTACTTTTTAAAGAGTAGCACAGATTATACTTATTGAAGTTTTATCTCTTCTGTTCTCATGTGTATTAATAAAGTAGCTAATACTTATTAAAAACCAAGAATGTTGATTCTGTGGAAACTACCCACCCATGCATTATGGACCTACAAAATCAACACCTTGGTAGATTTTAATAATTGAAAATACAAGCTCTGCATAGAAGAGCTACTTTTTTTACATTGGTCCATTTGACAGGCTTTCTTTTTTTATTTTATTTATTTATTGATTGATTGATTGATAACCGGGAATCAAACTCAGGGCCTTGTGCTTACAAGGCATGTGCTGTGCCACTGAGCTGTATCCCCAGCTTGACAGAATTTCACTGTGGTGTTTTGTTAATCTTTGATTTCTAATGTGTGTCTCTCTTTTTGCTTAATAAAAGCCAGAAAACACTTTCTACATCTTCAATTCAAAATGAAATCCCAAAGAAAAAATCCAAGTTTGAGTCAATCACAACTAATGGAGACAGGTGAGCCAGTTGGAGTATGTGTACACAATCATTTGTAATGTTTACAAAATGTTTATGTTGTTCTATAGCAGTGTGTGTTAGGATGTACTTTGGAGCTAGTCTAAGCTATCTTCTGTTTATCAATTGAATCTTGTCATTAAATTTTAAGAACTTGTGGGCCAGGGGTTTAGCCCAGTGGCACAGTGCCTGCCTGGCAAGCGTAAGGTCCTGAGTTCAATTCCCTGTACCCCCCAAAAATAAAAACAAAATAAAATCTAAGAACTTGTAGCTAATTGAATTTAATAGCAGTTGAATAGCAGTTCACTAGGTAACTCCTCTGCACTGATTCTAGGAAGTCAGAGCTGAACACTTTTCACTGTGATCTGTGTCTATAGCCTTCTCCAGTCGGGGCAGGAGTTGGTTTCGAGAGGCCAGGTAGGGCTGAGGCAGTGTTGTTCTGTCTGTGAGGGGGGTGACCCATTCCTTACCATTCAGAACGTCAGCCCAGTGCAAATGCTCAATCAGGATAAAATGAGATGCATTTAAATAGTTTTCATTTTCAACCTGTCTGAATGCACATTTTTATTCCTCGCTTTCCTCTCTCCTTCTCAGCGATGCTTCTTACGAGCTGCTTTGTCCTAATATCCAGAGTGCCCCATCCATGTTGGTGCAATGGGCCGCTTTCCAACAGCGTCTTGGGGCCAACCATTTTCCTGTTCCTCCAGGCCCAGGCATCCTGAAGTGAGACCACCTGACACACTGCCCTAAAATCCTTGGAATCATCCCCATTCTGAAACTACTCCATTCACAGTTCTCCCTCCCAGTGGTGGATATGAAACAGCCATTCATACCAAGGCTGAATTTTTTAATTTACTAGACTACAAAGTATCTGAGAAGTTACTCTTTCTCATTGCCTTTTTCATTGGTTTGATTTCAGATCCTGTGCAGATAGGGTCTCTGCAGCTAGTTTGAGTTTAATTTTCTTGAGTTGAACCTTTGGGAATTGCTTAACTTGTATGTTTAGATATTAAGCAACCATAAAGACTGTTTTTCCTGTCACTATGCAGTTCAGGCTGACCTTGTTCATTTTATAGTCAAGGCTGGTCTTAAACTCACAACGATCCTACTGCCTCAGCTCCCGAGTGCTGGGATTACAGGTGTGTGCCACCATGCCCGGCTTGCAGATTTTTTTCCCTGTTTTTAATTCACTTTACAAAAAACATTCTGACAGTTCTTTGGCGTTTTTTGATAATTCTTTTTAATGTCATATAGATGAAAAAAAAATTTTTTTAATGAGTACTTGTATAGCAAGTATTAGTCTTGTATCTGAAATATCCATTATTTATCTGTGGTGCACACATGTAATTCCAGCACCCTTGCATGCCTATAATCCCAGTACCCTGTGAAGCTGAGGCAGGAAGATCACAAGGTTGAGCAAAACCCTGGCTAAAAGTAAAATATGGACTGGATATAGTTTAGTATAAAGGCCCTAGGTTCAATCCCCAGGACCAAAATAAATGCATACATACATATATCAACCAGCCAGCTATAAAGGGAAACTCCAAGTTGTTGCTCTACTGTCATAGGGAATTGGGAATTAATATTCTAGTAGTTTGCTTAGGAAAAAGGGTTGTGTTTAAAAGATTCTCCTGGGAGCCAGATATAGTGGTGCACTCCTGTAATCCCAGCACTGGAGGCTGAGGCAGGAGGATCATTTCAAATTCTAGACCACCCTGGGCTACAAAGTGAACTCAAGGCCAGTTTGAACTGCATAGTGAGACACTGTCTCAAAAAGATTAAAAAAAAAAATTCTCCTAGGATGGTGGACACCTGTCTGGAATCCCAACAGTGAGACTGAGGCAGAGGAATCGTAAGTTTGAGGCCAGCCAGGGCAATTTAGCAAGCCCTGTCTCAAAAAAAAAAAAAAAAAAAGAGGATTTTTGTCCTGAGAGAAGAGGCCCTTCCTTTCCTTTGGGAATTCTCTGGAGAATTCTCTTGGTAGTAATTCTTTAATTTAATTTGGTTCTGAGTTTCCTTTGACCAGCTGTTGAAAGCTATTGATCTTCACCCCAAAACCTGTCCATTGTGTGGCAAGGCAAGATTGTACATACCCATAGTTTCAGGGGTTTATAGATTCTCTGTTTATGGGACTGCTAAAAGGATGTGGAGACTCCCTGGCATTGACAGAGTAAAGCGCCCCAGTGCGGTGACTAGAAGGAATCTGTTGAAAAGGCAGGCTATAGTGTGACTCTGGAGCTTAACACCCCTTTCTTTTTTCCTAACTAAATATCACAGAATTCTTGATACTGGAGATGACAGTCTGGAGGCCAATTGTAGCATAGAGGAAATTGGTTTCCTTCCTATTAATTTCTTCTTTTTACAAAAAGAGCTGACTGCTTCTAGGACAGAATCCAGGAGCTTTTCCAGAGCTACACCTCGTCACCGGGCTCTGGAGCACAACCCTAAATGCTTGAGCTTATGATTTGTAATCGATTCAGAACTTTAGGAAGTTTTCTAACTGTAAACATGACTGTTTCATGAGTAAATCAGTGAGGATCTTTAGTCAAGCTGAACAGTACCCTTGGTTCTTGGGATTTGGCATTCATTTTAGTACTGAAGGGGAGAGAAGAGGCTGTCGGAATGTAAGCGGGTTGTGATTTGTGTTGGTGACCACTCGAGCTGTGCACTTCAGCAAATGCTGTTACTCCTGGCAAGTCTGGAGCGATGTGCTTGATTCTGGGAGTTCAGATAGTTACTTTAGCGCCGGAAGAGCTCACGATCAAGTGGCTTGGGTTGCACCCGCAGGTAGGGATGTTTATCCATCCAAGTTAAGACTTTTTTCCTTCCATTTTCTCCTCAGCTTTTCTCCAGACCTGGCTCTGGACTCACCAGGCACTGACCACTTTGTCATCATCGCCCAACTGAAAGAAGAGGTGGCTACTCTGAAGAAGATGTTACATCAGAAGGATCAGATGATTTTAGAGAAAGAGAAGAAGGTATGTTTAGTGAAGACACAGCTTAGGGGGTGATGGTGGGGCTAAGCTGTGTGGAATGAGAGGTGATGACTCATTTTGACTGAGAGTTGTTGGCCACTGACGCATGGAGAGAGATTCCACAGCAAGCTGGCATATCCTGGGGTGAGGCTCACTACTACCAGCATGACTCAAGGATGGCATTCCCTTGTCAGTCTGCTTCAGCCGCGTGAGTTCAGGAAGCTGATTTTTCTTAGCATTTGGAGCGAGTTTTCCCTTCTCAGAGAGGATATTTGCTAGCCAAAGTACCGAGACTACGTATAAAATACCGTGTTCACACCCTAATTCACAATGGAGCATATCACAGCATACTATTGTCAGAGCGACCTACCTTCGAAGGGTGTACTCAGAAGGTGTTGAATGAGCATGGAGTTGGGATAAGAGGTAGTATTTATGTAATTGGAACGTTTAATGCTCTCAGACTAAAGGAACCCAATGTCTCCATTTCTATTATGGGGTGGCTGTGTCCATGGTATAGTAATACTCAAAAGTATGTAGGCCAGGTCTCCTTCCTTACTGGACAGTGTCCAGCTGGACACTCCTCTGTGATTTTTGTGCTACTGCTTCATCACTGAGAGCTCTCTTATTAAGGTTTTCACTGCAAACACAATAATTCAGTATCTTCATTTTTAATATTGTATCTTCATGTTAGGATATTCCTTTTTTTTTTTTTTTTTTTTTTTTTTTTTTTTTTTTTTTTTTTTTTTTTTTTTTTTTTTTTTTTTTTTTTTTTTTTTTTTTTTTTTTTTTTTTTTTTTGAGAAATTGTTAAGGCTGACCTTGGGCTTGAACTTACTACTGTATGTAGCCCAGACTGCCCTTGAATTTGTGGTAATCCTCCTGCCTCAGCCTCCCAAGTACTGGGATTACAGGTGTGTGCCATCATGCCTGGCTTAGCCCTTTCTATGTTTCATTTTGAGAACAGAGTCTTGTTAAGTTGCTCAGGATGCACTCAGACATGCAATTCTCCTGCCTCAGCCTCCCAGAGTGTTGGATTACAGGCATGTGCCACTACACCGAGCTGTATCATTTTTCTAGTATTATGTTCATATTTTCATGATAAGACTAGTCCTTTTTTTTTTGCGGCACTGGAGATCGAACTCATAACCTCCCACCTGCCAGGGCAGGCGCTTAAGCCACTGAGCCAAACTCCCAGCCCTGGTTTTTTGAGGCAGGGTTGCGCTGTGTAGCTCAGGCTGGCCTTGTGCTTGCGTTATAGCCCAAGCCTGCCTCAAACTCACAACGCTCCTCCTACCTCAGCCACCCGAGTGCTGGGATTAAAGGCATGCGCCACCACGCCCGGCTCGATAAGACTAGTCTTATTTTGGTCCAAGAGTTATTCTTTCTCTTGAAGGGAGTTTTTTATATCCTTATCCTAATTCATGTTTATTGTTATCTTATTTTCAAGTTCTTGGATAGTATCTCATTTTTGCCTTAATAATAGCTAGCTTTTATTAGATGCTTACTTTGTGCCTGTATTGGAAGTATACTACCTTAGGATATGTGTAAACGCATTTTTTTTTAATTTATTTTTTTATTGGCACATTTTAAGATCTCACTCCTGCCAGGCAGTCACTGTGCCACTGAGCTATATCCCCAGCCCTCTTTTTTCCCCTATTTCCACAGTGGTTGCACCAGTCTACACTTCCACCAACAATGGAGAAGGATTCCTTTTTCCCCACAGTCCCACCAGCATTTGTTGTTGGTTGATTTCTTGATAACAGCCCTTCTTTCTGGAGTGAGATGGAATCTGAGCATTGTTTTAATTTACATCTCTCAAATGACCAGTGATGTTGAACATTTTTTCATATATTTATTTGTCCTTTCTACTTCATCTGAGAAGTGTCTGTTCATTTCTGATGCCCATTTTTTAATTGGGTCTTTAAATTTGGGCAGTCTAGCCAGGCATGGTAGCGTATGCCTATAATTCTAGCACTCTGGAGGCTGAGGCAAGAAAATCGCTGCAAGTTTGAGGCCAGCCTGGGCTGCATGAGTTCCAAGGCCAGTTTGCACTACATAGCAAGATCCTGTCTCAAAAATAAATAAATAGATTAATTAATTAACTAATTAATTAATTTGGGGGGTCTGATTTGAGTTCTTTAAATATTGTAGATGATAGTCCTGACAATGGTGCTACTGCTGCTACTGCTACTGAAGTTGAAAAAACACAAACAACAAGATAGATGCTAGTCCATGCTATGGGTTATATCTTCACTTTGTTGGTGGTTTCTTCTGCCGTGCAAAAGCTTTGTGATAAGATGAGATCTCAGATGTTGATTCTTTGTAATATTTCCTATGCGATCAGGGTTTTGTTTGTAGTCTTTGCTTATACCTGTCTTCAAGAGTTCTATTTTAGCCAGGCGCGGTGGCACGTGGCTGTAATCCCTGCACTCGGGAGGCTGAGGTAGGAGAATCGCTGCAAGTTTGAGACCAGCCTGGGCTACAAAGCGAGCTCAAGGCCAGCCTGAACTGCATAGTGAGACCCTGTCCCAACAAAGGTTAAAAAAAAAAAGGAGAGAGAAAGAGAAAAAAAAAACAAAAAGAGTTCTACCTGTTATATCTTCCAGCAGATGCAATGTTTCTGTTTTAATATTTAGGTCTTTGATCCATTTTGATTTTAGCTTAGTGCGTAGTGAGAGAGATGGGTCTAGTTTTAATCTTTTTTTTTTTTTTTTCTAGACAGGGACTTGCTATGTAGTTCAGACTGGCCTGGAACTTACTATATAGCCCAGGCTGGCCTCTAACTCAGAGATCTCCCTGCCTCAGCCTTCCAAGCACTGGGAATACAGGCAGGAGCTACCACACCCAGCTAGTTTTAATCTTTGACATATGGAAAGTCAGTTTTTCCAGGACTGTTTATTAAAGAGGCTTTCTTTCAGTTAAGGTGTTTTGTTCTTTTGTCAGAGGTAAGGTAGCTAATATGTATTGACTTATTCTCATTATTTAATTTTCCTGTTGTTAGTTTCCCTTCCCTGCTCTGTTTAATTACTTGCCTAGCATGGTGGAGTCATTCTGTGGGGGTTCATGGAATTGTAGTTCATGGAACTGTACTCTTCCTAGAGTGTCCTTCAGAACATTTTGGAATGCTGGTTTGGTTGTCAGGATTTCTTCAAGTGTTCTTTGTCATGGAAGTATTTTATTTCTCCATCAGTTTTGAAAGATATTTTTGTGAGGTATGGCAATCTGGGTGAAAGGTTGTTTTCTTCTACAGCTTGAAATACTTCACTCCAAATTCTCCTTGACTTGAGAGTTTGTGTTGAGAAGTCTGCTGTGATTCTGATGGGCTTTGTTTTATAGGTGATTTGTTTCTTTTCTCTAACAGCTTTTAATACTCTGTTCTTGTGTTGAATTTCTGGAATGTTGACTATTATATGTCTTGATGTAATTTTCTTAGTATTATGATGATGGCTAGTTGGAATTCTTTTTTTTTTTTTGGTTGGTACTGGGAATCAAACTCACAACCTTACACCTGCCCAAGCAAGCACTTAAGCCATTGAACCAAATTCTCGGCCCTATTTGTTTTTGAACCTTGCTCACATTGTAGCCCAAGCCGGCCTCGAACTCACAATGCTCCACCTACCTCAGCCTCCTGAGTGCTGGGATTAAAGGTGTGTGCCACCACACCTGGCCAAGTTGGAGTTCTATATGTCTCGCTTATGTGTACGTTGAATTGTTTTTTTCCACATTTGGGAAGTTTTCTGCCATTACTTTGTCAATAGGCTTTTTATGTCATTTGTTGTATCTCCTGCTTTTTCATTGACTCTGATCAATCTTATGTTCTTCTTTGTATCATTTAGCAACTGTTGAGTTAATTTCTGTGGTCCCTTGCTTTTTTTTTTTTTTTTTTTTTGGTATGAGGGATCAAACTCACAACCTCATGTTTGCCAGGCACCGTGCCTGGTTTCCCTTGCTATTTTTAAGGAACCTTTTCACGATCCTTAACCTCCGTCCTGTCTTCAGTATCTGAAGTTCTGTCATCACATTGGCTCATTCTGCCGCATACACTTTCAGTGGAATTTTTAATCTGGATATCTGTTTGAATCTGTTTCATAGATTCCATTTATTTCATATGTTGGGGATTCATGGTTTCCATCATTTTCCTAAGCTCCTCTACTTTTTTTTTCTGTATCTGCTCTAGAGTCCCTAACCATGTCTTTCATTATGATCACCATCTCTGTAGTTATCTGAGAAATTATTTCTGATATGATTATTTCTAGAGCTTCATTCATCTGCTCTGTTACTTCTGCTGTTACCACTTCAGAGAGTCAGGTGGGTAGCTTTCTAATTGTTGCACCTCATTGCCCCCTGGGTTTACCTTTGGTGACCTGGAAGTCTAGAGTTGTGTCTTGCTTAGGTGCCTTCTCATTTTCTTTTCTTTTCTTTTCTTTCTTTCTTTCTTTCTTTTTTTTTTTTTTTTTTTTTTTTTTTTTTTTTTTTTTTTTTTTTTTTTTTTTTTTTTTTTTTTTTTTTTTTTTTTTTTGTACCAGGAATCAAACTCAGGACCTTACCCTTGCCAGGCAGGCGTTTATGCCATTGAGCTAAATCCCTGGATCATTTTCTGTTTTTTAGTTTAATTCCTGGTTGGTACTTGGAAAAGGCTTATGGCAGGTAGCTTTATTGCTAGTATTGAAAACACAGCAAGGTGTGGTGGCACATGCCTGTAATCCCACCATTGAGAAGGCTGAGGCAGAAAGACTGCCATGAATTTGAGGCCATCTTGGGCTACATAGTGAGCTCAAGGCCAGGCTGAACTACACAGTGAGACCCTGTCTCAGAAAAAAAAAATTAGCATTGAGAATCCTTAGGAAATGACTACTTCTCAGAGATGTCTTCCTGGTGTAGCTGGCCATTGTGTTTTGAATCTGTTGCAAGAATCTACCTCTTCAGCTGGATGTAGTGGCACACTCCTGTAATCGCAGCACTCGGGAGGCTGAGGCAGGAGGATTGCTCAAGTTTGAGACCAACCTGGGCTTACAAAGTGAGCCCAAGGCCAGCCTGAACTGCACAGTGAGACTGTCTCAAAAAGACAAAAAAAATAGCTGGGCGTGGTGGCGCACACCTTTAATCCCAGCACTCGGGAGGCTGAGGCAGGAGGATCATTGTGTGTTTGAGACCAGTCTGGGCTACAAAGTGAGTTCAAGGCCTCACATAGTGAGATCCTGTCTCAAAAAATAGGGCTGGGGATTTAGTGCAGTGGCCTCAGTACCTGTCTGGCAGGCGCGAGGTTGTGAGTTCAGTCCCTGGTACCAAAAAAAAAAAAAAAAAGAAAGAAAAGAAAAGAAAAGAAAAAAAAACAAAAAACAAAACAAAAAAACTACTTTTAGTTTATTGGGAATGAGAAGTTACTGCCCATTTGGTCTACCCCCTGGTTCTTTGGCACTGGCCTATAGTATTGTTTATGACCCTTAAGCAATCTCAGTCTTGCCACCTCTTTCTGTGTTGAGGTCCCTGTCTTCTCTCTCTCCAGTAGCTTCAGTTCTTGCTTCAGATCTTTGCTGGATCCCAGGGATCCACTTTCCTCTTTCTTCTCTTCCTCACATTGCTGTATGCCAGCTCTGGACACCAAATTTCAGAGAGGCTGTTTCTCAGCTGTTTGTTATTCTGCCATCATCCCAGAAGTCCCAGCTCATTTATTATTATAACAACCTTTTTTTTTTTTCTTCTTGATTTTGGTGTTTTAAAACAGTGTCTCATTATGTAGCCTGGGCTAGCCTTGAAATTGCAGTGATCCTTCTGCCTCAGCCTCCTAAATGTTGGGATTACTGGTGTGTGCCACCACGCCCAGTTTATAGTAACCTTGTAAGAATTATTACCTCATTTCATAGATGAGGAATACCTCCAGTGTTTTTCCTTCTTAGCATTCCAATCCCCTTTCTGTCTGTTTTTTTTCCATAAGACCATATATTGTCTTGTGCCAAATTCAGAATGCTATGACTCATTCTAAGTGGATAACAAAGACATTTATGCTGTTAAATTCTCTTTTCCTCCCCTTTTCTTTCTTTTTTTTTTTTTTTTTTTTTTTTTTTTTGAGACTACTTCTCGGTATCATCACAGATGACCTTGAATTCCTGGGCTTCAGTAGTTCTCCTGCCTCAGCCTCTCGAGTGGTGGGACTACAGGAATATGCCTCTGAAGCCACCTTATATTAAATAAATTCCTGCATTCTTCTCACTTAATTCCCACCTCATTTTTCAGATAAGCAAATACACCCAAAGAGATTGAATAGTGTGTCCAGATTGCTCAGTAAATGACAGAACCAGGGAGTGGACCGAAGTCTTTCTAACTCTGCTGTTTTTAATTCTGCCAGTAAGGTGGAGATTCACGGGAAGATACCCGTATCCTTTCCACTTTACTTGTGATTAGCAGGTGAAAGTGGGCCCAAGTATATTTTATGTGCCCAGATAAGAATGGTACATGTAAAGACCTTTGTAAAACAGAGACAGAATGAACATTTGTTCCTACTGCTTTGCAGAATTAGGGTTTTGAGGCCAGGCGTGTTGGCGAATGCCTGTAATCCCAGCACTTGAGAGGCTGAGGCAGGATTGTCACAAGTTCAAGGTCTGCTGAGCTACATAGTTCAAAACTAGCCTGAATACATAGTGAGACTGTATCTCAAAAAAACATAAACAATTAGGGTTTTGAAAAGTGCAGAAACAAATAATAAGATTGTATCCTGTGGCTTTCAGGACAAAGTCACACCTCATGGCTTGGGACACAGACTTTTCTGCATCACAGGTGCCTGTACTGGCCTCACCTTCTGCCCTGTCTGGGTCATCAGTCATCTCTGCCTGTGGCCATACCGCTCCCTTTGCTTGGGTACCCTTCTTTCTCTTCATTCTAAGTGCCCATTGCTACTGTTCCTTAGAACTCAGCTCACATACCACCTTGCTGGTTTAGCTATTCTCTGATCCTTGAATAGTGAGTCTAGAGTTTGAAATCCAGCTCTGTCATTTGCTAACACTATGGATGTTCTTGGCCAAGTTACTTAATCCTTTCTAAGCCTTAGATTTCCCATCTATAAAATGGCAATACTGTCCCTTCAAGGTTATCATAAAGGTTTAATGAAGGGCCGAGAGTTTGGCTCAGTGGTTTAAGCGCCTGTCTGGCAGGCGTGAAGTTGTGAGTTCGATCCCCGGTGCCGCAAGAAAAAAATAAAAAGGCTTAATGAAACTGGGTCTAATGGGACCCGCCTATAACCCCCAGAGTCTGAGGCAGGAGGGTCATGAGTTTGAGGCCAGTGCACTCCATAGCAAGACCTTGTACAAAACACCAAAAAAAGGAGCCAGGCATGGTGGTGAACACCTGTAATCCCAGCACTTAGAAGGCTGAAGCAGGAGGATCACTGCATGTTCGAGGCTAGTTTGAGCTACATAGTGAGTTCAAGGCCAGCCTGAACTACATAACAAGACCCTGTCTCAAGAAAGAAAAAAAAATCCAATGAAGTAATAAAGTCAGTTTTTCTGCATCATGGTAAAAGTTCAGTAATTGGCAGCATCTATTACTCTCACGGCTTTTCTCAAACCATGTTATCTGATATATTGTTTTATTTGGAAAGTTGGCATATATTAAATACCTAAAAGTGGTTAAATATCCAAAATGTTAATTCAGCACTGGACAGAATGTTTCATGCCTATAGTCCCAGCTACTCTGAAGGCTGATGCAGGAGGATAGTTGGAGCCTAGGATGATTAGGGCCAGACTGCTCAACAGTAAGGCACTTGGACGTGGTGGCACACACCTGTAATCCCAGCACTTGGGAGGCTGAGGCAGGAGGATGCAGCCAGCTTGAGGCCAGTCTGGGCTACACAGGGAGTTCAAGGCCAGCCTGGACTGCACAGCAAGACCCTTTCTCAAAAAACCAAAGGAGAGGGAAAAAAAAGTGAGACACTGATCTCTTAAAAGAAGGAAATGCTAGTTCAGGCAAGCTTTAGAATAAAATATAATACCTCCTGGCTTGATTTAGGTGTAGATCTGTGGGAGAGCTCTAGAGAGTTCATGAATTTCGGGGACCATTTAGCTGTCTGATACCAAAACATTTTTCATTGCACAGCAATTTCTTCTGATCACTACCTTTTGTCCTTTAGATTACAGAGCTGAAGGCTGATTTTCAGTACCAGGAATCTCAGATGAGGGCCAAGATGAACCAAATGGAAAAGACCCACAAAGAAGTCACAGAACAATTGCAGGTGACTCTGCTTACTTGGTGTGGTGGCCTGGGGTGGTTGCCTGATTGTATTCTAAGTATTCATCTCAGGATTTTTTTTTTTTCAAAATATTGACACATCACAAAATATGGGTGAATCTCATTTTTGGATATATTTTATTGTTTTGCTCTTGAATGTGTTCGATCTTTTCCTCTCAAAAATAGAATTAATAAATGTGTTTCTTGATTTTTGAATGTACCAGTTAGTTGTGTCTGAGTTAGTTTTTGTGTTTCCAGCTCATTAAGGGACTCCCTGGTTTGTCTGTACTGAATAAAGCATCCTTTTAAAACAGTGGGTCCGAGCTGGGGGAGCCGGGCGTGGTGGCACACGCCTTTAATCCCAGCACTCTGGAAGCTGAGATAGGAGAAGCGTTGTGAGTTTCAGGCTGCCTTTGGCAACAACGTAATTGCAAGGCTGGTCTGAGCTACATAGTGCAACCCTGTCTCAACAAACTAGGGCTGGGAGTTAGGCTCAGTGGCTTAAACACCTGCCTAGAAAGCGCGAGGTTGTGAGTTTGATCCCCGGTGCCACAAAAAAACAAAACAAAACAAAAACAGCAGGTTCATTCAGGACAGGGTTATAGCTCAGTGGCACAGCACCTGCCTGGCAAACATGAGGTCCTGAGTTCGAGTCCTGGTACCAAAAAATAAAAATATAAATAAATAAATAAATCACTTAAAAGAGTGGGTCTGCCAGGCATGGTAGCACATGCCTGTAATCCTAGCACGTGGGAGACTGAGGCAAAAGGATCACCATGAGTTTGAGGCCAGTCTAGGCTACATATTGAGTTCAAGACCAGCCTTAACTACAAAGTGAGACCTGTCTAAATTAATTAATTAAGAGAAACCAACAGCAGAACCTTAGAGATAGAAACATCCTCATTAGCCTCTAGCAAATACTTTTTTCTCTGAACTAAGTGTCAAGCTCTAGAACTTTTTGCTATTTTCTACCTCTGGAATTGTATTAAGGCCCTTTTTCCATCCTCTCAGTTTGGGAAGTTTATATATTTAATCCCATGGAAATGTTACTAGAATTCTGATGAGTTAATTCCAATCTACCACCCCCAGTGCAACCTATGGCAAGAATAAAGATTAAGACATATTTGCAGTTAAGGGCAGCCAAGGAGTCCTGAGTCCAGTCCAGACGAAGGTTCACAGAACAAAAGCCTCGACCCAGGGCCTGAGTCAGAATTTATTAATTCATGAAGAAGTGAGTGGCTTGAGGATGAGTGACAGTGAGAATGATGGGAAATACATGAATACTGTGAGCTGAGCTATCTAGGAGGCTAGAAAACACCTCTGCAATATGCAGAGAGAAGGATATGCAGAAAGACCAATCTGCCTGCCTGGCTGGCACGAGGTTGTGAGTTCGATCCCTGGTACCAAAGAAATAAAAGACCAATCTGCATAACACAATTGAGGTAGTATTTAACATTTAGGGGGCTGTTGCTTCAGTTTCTGATGTGTAAACTTTTGTGCCCTGGGAAGTCATGGCCTCTTACCTTGAGGCCGGAACCCAGTTGACAGCCCTGGAGCATTGGCTCTGCATCCTACTGGGCTCAGCCATTCAGGGAAGATACTGAGGTGAGGAAATAGCACTTGGCTTCAAAGATTACACATCAGTACCTCAGCTAGCCCTCTTTACATTGCTTAGAGCCAATTGAAGGGAAAAGGAAGTAAGATTTAGCTAAAGTGGAAGTAATTGTGCTGTATTCAAGGCGAGCCGTCCATATGGTCTTCTACAGAATTGATATTGTTCTTGAACCTCTGCATTGTCTGCTTTCATATCTGTATGGAAAATTTATGCTGTTATTTATTATTACTATCCATTAAACTCAATTTTATTTCTTTTTAAGGCCAAAAACCGAGAGCTCCTGAAGCAGGCAGCTGCCTTGTCCAAGAGCAAGAAATCTGAGAAGTCAGGAGCTATAACCTCTCCGTGATGGACCACAGGCTGCTCCCCAGCAACAGCAGATGAAGTCACCTTGGGTTAGGGTTAGAGACCTGGCTGCTCCCTGGGAACCGCAAGCTTTCTTAAGAAATCTCCGTTGTATTACAGTCACCCTTCTTTGTGCGGTTGCGGTGGGCTGAGTGCAAACACCTGGGTTGTGCTGTGTTCTGACTGCATGCTTGAGTGTTTGGGTGTCACGCTCACCTCTTCTTTCTTTCAGTCTGCTCCTTCTATTCTTCCTCTTTCTCTCCCACCTCCCTTTCCTCTTCTCCCTTTCTCTCTCTTCTTCCCTCCTTCCTCCTCTCTCTCCCTCTCTTTCCGTCTCTGTTTTGGTACTATTTGTTTTTTGTGTGGTGGTCACTGCTCAGTGTTATGTGCAGAATGACTTTTTTCTGTCCATCCTTGCATCCTGCCATACCCGTGAGCAAATAGTTCGGCATTAAGTATCTATCACTGCCACCTCTGAACTTTGTAAAACTGCCACCCTAAGACTGGTACAATGAGAGAGGCTTTCTCTCTCCAGTAAACCTTTTGCTTCAGGGTATACTCTTGGGGTTTTTTCCAGGTAATTATGTATGAACTTTGTACTATGTATAGCCAGAGTTTTATTTATTTTTTAAAGAAAGAAACTTTTTCTTGATAAAGGAAAAATGGTAGTCTAGATAGTTCTTGTAAAAGTGATGCCTCTTGGTGGGGGGGGGCAACAGTCCTATTCTCTTCAAGTAAAAGGATCAGATCTTTGTTTCTTAACTTAGAGTCTTAAAAACTGATTGCTAAGGTGAATTCAGCACATAAGTATGGAGTTAAGTGCCTTTTGGAGGATTTCTTGGAAGAGCATTTAAGGAGATACTTAAAGGAAGTGCAGAGATTTGAACAATCTGTCTTTTTTAGTAAGGGCAGAAAGAAAGGTTGTCCAGGTTGTACTGGACATTTCCCTCCCCCACCTTTTTCTTATTCTTTTACATGATTGGTTTTAAATTCTCACACTGCCACTTCTTTTTGTTTTTTAATACCCTTTACTTGCTTATCAGTTGTCATGCTGAGCTATTGTCAGAAAACTTCTTTTTACATGAGCAGATTCAAAATAGGGTCTTTGGGCTGGGGACATAGCTCAGTGCAAAGGCCCTGGGTTCAATCCTCAGTAGTTAAGAAAGCAAACAGAATGGAATCTTTGAAGTGCAGAGCATTTCGGGGGTCAGTACTAGCTGTTGAAGTATGGGTGTGGTCTTAGTGGGAGAGATGACGTCACTGTACCTGCTTCCCACTCCACCCACCTGAGCCTGTACACTTCCTGCTTTCAGGGGCAATGTATTGAAAACAGGTGCTGCTCAGAGGCAGGGCGCCTTCAGCCAGAGTCGTGTTTTCTCCAGGCAGTAGGCACGGTGGATTTGCTTCTCCAGGAAAGGGAATACATTTGCGTTGTTAGCCATACTCTCAGGTCCTTAATGTGATGTTTCTGAAGTAAATTAGGGATGTGTAGTCTGTGCCATGAAATAGGACAGAACTAACTACCCCGGAGTCATTAATGTGGGGGGCACTAGAGTTAAAGGTGATGAGGGCAGATAACACTGTACCTCAGTCTACCAAAACTGTAGCAGTAAATGTAACTTGTTAAAAGCAAATGTTGCATAATTTAGGAAAACATTTGCATTAAGTGGAGCCATGCACATAATTGGACAATGATGTGGAAGTGGATGGCTTCCTTCTGATGAGAGATAAAATGGACCATGTTTATATATCACCCTAGTAGGGGATATAATTTTTCCTTCTAAGCAAGGGAAACTGCAGTGCTAAATAGTTTGTAACTTTTGTTTTGTTTTGTTTTGTTTTGTTTTGTTTGAGACGGGGTCTTGCTGTGTAGTTCTGGCTGGCCTTGAACTCACTATTAGCCCAGGCTGAACTCGCAGTGATCCTCCTGCCTCAGCCTCCCAAGTGCTGGGATTACAGGCGTGTGTCACCACGCCTGGCCAGTTCTGTAACTTTTTTTGAATGAGAAACTTTTAGGTAAAGATAAAACTGTCAGATAATATTTTTCACATGCATTTGCATTGGGAAAAGATTGTGGAAAAAATGACAGTCATGATTTTTTTTAAATTTTAAAGACTGAGAAATTCTGTTGTATGAAGTATGACAATATAAAAAATACATTTAGTTTTATACTAAATCTTTTTTTAAAGTCTTGGCATTTAATATAAAGCAAACCCACAAGTTTTCTAACTTTCCATAAGTTCCTAAAAGGAAAAGAAGAAACCTTGGTCTTAAATTTGGTTTTTAAAAATCATGACAGTTTACCATAAAATTGAGTAGCTAACTTTTGGTAACACCTTTTGTTTCTTTGTATGTTTATAATAATGGACATTTTAAAACACAGGAATGTTTTGGTTTGTACAGACTTTGACAAATGTGTGTTAATAAAAATTCATATTGACAAGTATATCTGCTTTTCGTCTTCTTTCTTTTTTCTCTTCCTTGCTTTCCTCTCTCCCTCACACCCTTCTTCCCTTCCTTCCTTAGAATTGAACCCACATTCTTTGTACTGAGCTATTTCCCCAGCTTTTTTTTTATTTTTGGTGGCACTGGGGATTGAACTCACAGCCTCACGCCTGCCAGACAGGCGCATAAGCCACTGAGCCAAACTCCTAGCCCTAGTTTTTTTTTGAGGCAGGGTTGCACTATGTAGCTCAGGCCGGCCTTGGGCTCACGTTATAGCCCAAGCCGGCTTTGAACTCACAACTCTTCTCCTACCTCAGCCTCCCAAATGCTGGGATTAAAGGTGTGTGCCACCACGCCTGGCTCCACAGCCTTTTTTTTAAAAAAAAATTTGAGACTAGGCATCACTAAATTGGGCAGGCTGTGCTGGAACTTCCAATTCTTCTGTCTTAGCTACCTGCATGCTGAGATTACAGATGTATGCCAATCCCTCCCTCTTTTTCTTCCAGGAAAATTGAATCCAGGGCTGTATGAATGCTAGACAAGTGCTCAACCACTGAGTTACCCCACCTTTTGTATTATTTTGAGATAAGATTCTACTGCATTGCGTAGACTGTACTCAAACTTTCAGTCCTTGTACCTCAGTTCCCAAGTAGCTGGAGTTTTTTTCTTGCTGGTTCACCAATAGACATGGCCAGTATGTCCTTTCACCCTGAAGACAGTGTTTTTCTTAGACTAGTAAGTTTCATATCTCTCAGATGATAAATACATTCTCTTCTTTGGTTTTATTTACCCAGTTCCAGTACTTCATGTGTGCCAGGCAGTGACAAAAGTCAACAGCTGAGTGTGGAGCACACACCTGTGATCCCAGCACTTGGGAGCGGAAAGCAGGAGAATCCCTGAATTCAAGGCCAACTGAACTACATAGTGAGACCCTGTCTCAAGAAAACCAGGGCTGGGAGTTTGGCTCAGTGGCTTAAGTGCCTGTCTGGCAGGTGTGAGGCTATGAGTTCGATCCCTGCTCCACCAAAAAAAAAAAAAAAAAAAAAAACTCAAAATTTTTAAACCAAAATAACCCAACAGTTATTTTTGTGGAACTTTCATCAAGTGAAATATTGGACCACATCACAGTACTGTTTTTCCTTGATTCTTATATTTACCATGATCATCCAAAATATAGTATAGTACAAGATAAATCTTCATAAAGAGTGAGTAGAAGTGTTTTGAGTTGCCAGCTCAAAAGGAAGAAACAAATGTATCAAGTAGTTTGAAATCTTAGCACTATTACATGTTTATATTAGAAACAGGTGCCTTTTGCCAGGTGGATGCCTGTAATCTCGGTTCTTGGGAGGCTGAAGCAGGAACATCACCACAAGTTGAAGGCTAGCCTACGCAACATAGTGAGTTCAAGGCCAGTCTGAACTACACAGCTAGATCCAGTCTCAAAACAAAAACAAAAAGGTGCCTTTCAGATACTGTCATTGTCACATTTTGGTCATCCTAACCTACAAAATGTTACTTGCTCTAAATAAATGTTACTTTACAGATTGTTTATGACCATCTTTATTGTGTGAAACAATTTCTTTTTCCAATTAGATTTTATTGGTACATTTTAGAAATACACAATGATCATATTCATCATAAAGAATGCGTACCTGAGCCAGGCGTGGTGGCACACGCCTTTAATCCCAGCACTCGGGAGGCTGAGGTAGGTGGAGCATTGTGAGTTCGAGGCCCGCTTGGGCTACAATGCGAGCACAAGGCCAGCCTGAGCTACATAGTGCGACCCTGCCTCAAAAAACCAGGGCTGGGAGTTTGGCTGAGTGGCTTAAGTGCCTGTCTGGCAGGTACGAGGCTGTGAGTTTGATTCCCGGTGCCGCAAAAAAAAATAAATAAATGAATAAAAAAAATAAAAATGCGTACCTGGGGCCAGGGATTTAGCTCAGCAGCATAAGCACCTGCCTAGCAAGCGCAAGGTTGTGAGTTCAATCACCGATACAAAAAAAAAAGAATGTATACCTGTACATGATATAACTTGTTTCTTTTTTCCCTTCCAATCCCTCAAACCCTCCTCCTTTACAAAATCTTTGTTTCCATTTTTTTCCTTTTATCATTTTTTTACTTTTCCTTCTTTCCTTTCCTCCTCCCCCTCCTTTATTCCCCTCTCCATTTGAACATTTTCTTCCTATTTCTGTGTGAAATAATGTATCCATTTACTCAGACTTAAAAAACACATGACTGGTCAGGAATATAACTCAGTGGCACAGCACCTGCCTGCAAGTGTGAGATCGTGAGTTCGACTGCTGGTACCAAAAAACAAAAAACACATGGCACATGCCTGTAATCCCAGCACTTGAGAGGATGAAGCAGGAGGAACACTAAGTTCAAGGCCGCTCTCAACATAGACCCTGTCTCAAAAAATAAAAAAAAATTGAAAAGGGGTGGGAATGTAGCTCAGTGCAAAAGCTTGGGTTCTATCCCCTGTACTACCAGAAAAAAAAAAAAAAAACAACCATGAGCCGGGTGTGGTGGTGCATGCCTGTAATCCCAGCACTCAGGAGGCTGAGGCAGGAGGATCATTGTGAGTTTGAGACCAGTCTGAACTGCATAGTGAGACCCTGTCTCAAAAAATAGGGCTGGGAATTTAGCTCAGTGGCCTAAGCGCCTGCCTGGCAGGCACGAGGTTGTGAGTTCGATCCCCAGTACCAAAGAAAAAAAAAGGCCAAAGGGCACTCTATAAAGCTAGAATTCTCTCTCCAAAGGCTCAGTGTCCTCGTACTGTAGCACCTGGACTAGAGTCAATGGAGGTCTGGTAGTGCTGATGAGGGAACTGATGTGACCCCTCCATGGGTTCGCCCTGCCCAGCGTGGTGGCCTCAAGGTCATGAACTGCCTTCTGTGGTGCTCTAGACTCCAAGCACACATCCGCCCCATTCCATTTGTCAGAGCAGTTAGAAGCCCACCCAAATTTAAGGAAAGAACAAACAGATCCCTTCCCTTGGTGAGAGAATGACAAAGCAGAAAAGCACTAGGACAGAAGCTATGGTGACCATTTTATACAATCTGTCACACACGGAGTCAATTCTGAAATCAGATCTGAGAAAGACAAAAGCTGTAACTTTTTTTTTTTTTTTTGACTGTCCTGGGTATCAAATCCAATGCCTTTGCACTCAGCTGCATCCCAATTCCCTACCCCTTTTTAGACAGGTTCTTGCTAAGTTGCTGTGTTGTCCAGACTGGAGTCAAACTTGTGATCCTCAGCCTCCCGGAGTGCTAGAATTACAGGTATGTGCTACCATTCCCAACTTGTGAACAGATCATTGAGTTTTGGCAAATGTATGCTTTGTGTAATCACCACCACAGCAAAATATAAAATATGCCATCATGTCCAAAACGTCCCTGTATCCTTTAGTAATCCCTTTCCCTTCACCTCACCCCCTTGCAAACATCAATCTGATTTTTATTCCTAAAGCTTTACCTTTTCTGGACTCATGTAAGTGGAATCATACAGTATGTGGCCTTTTGTGCTACCTCATCATGTGGCACATATTTTTGAGATTCAGTCATGTTATTGCATGTCTCAGTAATTTATTACATGTTTTAGTAGGTGTTGTTTTTCCTTTTTTTGTGGTACTGGGGGAGTGAATCCAACGCCTTCACTTTGAGCTACATCCCCATCCCTTATTTTTTATTTTGAGACAGTTTCACTAAGTTGCTAAATTGCCAGGCTGGGCTCAAAGTTTTGATCTTCCTGCTTCAGCTTCCCAGAGTGTTAGAATGACAGGCGTGTGCTACAACCCCCAGTTTAGTGGTTTCTTTTTCTAACTGATAGTTTTCCGCTGTGTGGGTGTACTGACAACTTGTTTATCTATTCAGCAGCTGATGGGGCATAGCTGTTTATCTCTCTCTCTTCTCTCTCTCTCTCTCACCAGCTGTTTCTATTTTTTTGGTTATTATGAACAAAGCTGCCTTAAACATTTGCATGGGGGTCTTTTTGTCTATACATGTTTTCATTCTTCTTGTGTAAGCATCTAAGGGTGGGATTGCTGAGTTGCATGGAACATTTGTGTTTAGCGTTATTAGAGTTTGTCACGTTGATATCCAAAGTGATTGGTTACTGTGCCATAATGTTGATGCAGACTTATTTATAACTCAATTTCTCCACTGACCCCTTGCCTTCCCAAAAAGCTTACTGGTGAGAGTAAGCTTTAAAATAGCAAACTTGCTGCCAAGGTATATCATACAGAAGAGGCCACACATGGCAAGTAAACACCTTGATGAGTGCTCACAAAGCAAACACACCTATGTAACCATACTCAGATCAAGCAATAAAATTCTGTAGGCTCATCTCATATTCCCATTCCTACTCACTCCTTATCCTTCTCAAAACTATTATCTGACTTTTAATAATATGCAATAAGAGAATGTATATTTAAATCATAGTACACTTGCATGATGAGATTTTTGCCACCAATAAGAGACCAAAAAACTTATATATATGTTATGAATAAACTTCAGAAATATTCATGGAAACAAGATGGATGCTAAAATACATAAAGTATGGAGTCCAAGAACAGGCAAAATTAATTTGAAATGATAAAAATCAGAAAGTGGTATCTGGGTGTGAGGATAATTAATTGGCAAGGAGCATAATTTGAAGAAAATTTCTGGGGTGATTATGAAAAGTTCTATCTTGGTTTGGCTGGTGCTTAATATGAGTGCACATTTTAAAATTCACTGGACTGAACATTTGATATTTTGCGCATTCTGTTGTATATCAGTTATAATTCAGTAAAAATTAAGTACTGAAAAATGCTGTTTAGTCCTAAAAAAATTCAGTGTGAACATGGCTTTTGGAACACATATTTGTGCAAATCAATTCAGTATATACTTAGAAGAATTGATACATATGAAGCTGGACTCTGCCATTTACTGGTATATGTATTGGCCAAGTATTTAGATATCTCTATAGCCAGGTGTGGTGGCTCACACCTGTAATCCCAGCACTTGGGAGTCTGAGGCAGGAGGATCATTGCAAGTTCGAGACCAGCCTGGGTTACAAAGTGATTTCAAGGCCAGCCTGAACTGTATAATGAGACCCTGTCTCAAAAAGCCAAAAATAAATAAATAAATAGATAGATAGATAGATAGATAGATACCTCTAGACTCGAGAATACCTGTTTCTTTATCTGTACCAGGGCACTAATCTCACTTCAATGGGGGCAAACCTGCAAAGACTTTTTGTAATTAACAAAAAAAATCGTGGAGAGATCTTAATCTCTAAAGTCCAAGATTTTCAGAAAATTTGCTGTTTGAACTGTCAGAATAGAATATTGCATTCCGCCCTACAAGATCTGAGTCACTTTGACACAGAGAAGCAGCCTCAATTTCTAACCCAGGTGTAGAGCTTCAGATAAGAGGCTTCCAAATGCAATATTCCACATTTATCTTCACTTGTAGTTTCCAAGGAAACAGGATCCCAGGTCCTCTTGTTAGCTCAGGCCTGATGATAATCCCTTTACACATAAGCTATCAAAACGTTCCTTCTGGGCTAGGGAAATGGCTCAGTCAGAGCACTGGCTTAGCATGCTCAAGGCCCTAAGGTTGATCCCCAGAACCTCCAAAAGAGCAGAAGAAAAAGCCCTTCCCAAAACAGCTGCTTTTAAATTTTACCTACACTCCATCTTTCCTCCAAATTCTAGAGTAACTTTCCCTCGTCCTGTCTTGGTAACATGCCACATGATTCCTCTTCTGTGAGGTTTCCTTGGCAGCAGCAAATTAATAAACTCACCTTTGTCAGACCACAGGTGGTATTTATCAGATGGGCTTTATTTTGAAGCTCACTAATAGTGCAAAATATGTTTGCTCCACTTGGCATCTACTAGGCATTTAAGAAATGCTAAAATTATTTTTGTATATTCATGTATTGATTTAATAAATGTTTATTTGAGATCTAGTATTTGCAAGGCACAAATTTATTGCTATGAGAGATATGCAGATGAAAAAAACTACTCAATTACTTGTTTATACAACCTTGGTGATCGAATCCAGGGCCTTTGCACTGAGCTACAGCCCCAGAGTTTTCTTTATCTTTTACTTTGAGACAGGGTTTTGCTAAGTCAGAGTTGCCTGGGCTGAGCTCCTGTCCCCCTGTTACTTCCTTGGTGTCCTGTCCAGGCTCATTCTTTGTTGTCCTAAACAAAGAATTGAGCAGGACACCCAAAAATTGCAGCAGGATTAATGATTTATTTGAAAGAAAAATTACAAGATATACTCCACAGAGTGGGAGCATACCAGTAAGGAGAGCTCAAGGCCCCAAGAGGGGCTTGGTGTTGAGGGTTTTAAGTCTTAGGGTTTGGGGCGAGTAGTGGAGTTTTTGACATTTTCTGGCTCTTAGAGGAACTATTCTGGGGTACAAAGCCCACAGGGAAATCAAATCTGCATAGTCAATGACATGGTAATTAGGTTTGGGGTTGGCCAAGGGTTATAGAAAAACACTTAGGGGTCTGCTGGGGGATAGGATTGTGTGTAAACTGGGTTACACGGTTACCCTTTCCATTGTGTTTAGACATGTGCATCCTGAGCCTAGGCTAATGTTTAACTCATGAGGTGGATCTAGTCCCAGAAAGGGACTCCAAAGCAGGCCTGCCTTTCCCAACTATTTTCGTGATGACCTGATGCGTCAGATCTACCCCAGAGAGCAGGCTCCGAAGCCTCCCAGAATGCTGAGATTGGGCTGGAGATTTAGCTTAGTAGCATAAGCACCTGCCTGGCAAGCACAAGGTCCTAAATTTGATCCCCACTATCAAAACAACAACAACAACAAAACAAAACAGTGCTGAGATTACAAATACGTGCCACCACACCCTGCTCATTTTTATTTTATATAGAAAAAATGACAACTGTATCTTCAATTTCTAGAATATTACCTACTGAACATCACTTTAAATAACGTCAAATGCAAACAAGCAAACAAACAAAAAGAAATCTCAAGATCATTTTCCAGCCGGAGATTTAGCTCAGTGGCTTAAGCACCTGCCTGGCAGGTGTGAGGTTGTGAGTTCAAACCCTAGTACCTAAAAAAAAAAAAAAAAAAAAAAATTATTTTCCAGGTAAAGAAATACAGTTAGAGCCAGGGAGTTAGAGTCAGAGGCACAGTGCCTGCCTGGCAAACAAAAGGTCCTGAGTTTGATTCCTGGTACCAAAAGAAGTACAATTAGCTGGCCATGGTGAGGCATGCTGGTAATTCCAACCCTGGGAGGCTGGGGTAGGAGGGTAGGAGGACTGCAGGTTTGAGCTCAGCCTGCATATGTTAGTCATTTGGTGGTATGCTGTCTCAAAATAAAAAATAATAAAAGGGCTACAGGGGTCCTCAATTCAATCCCCAATACCACACAAAAGTACCATTTACATGATTCAAGACTCAAAAAACTCCACCAAAAGACTTCTAGATTTAATGACCAAACTCAGTAGTATAACTGGATACAATGTCAACAATGTCAACACTCAGAAATCAATAACATTCCTACACACAAATAACAAACTGACTGCCAGAGAAATTAGAGAAACAACACCTTTCATAATAGCATCCAAAAAATGAAATACCTAGGAATCAATCTAATGAAGTAGCTGGGCACGGTGGCACTTGCCTATAACCCAGCACTCAGGAGGCTGAGGCAGGAGGATTGCTGTGAGTTCAAGGCCAGCCTGAACCATATAGTGAAACCCTGCCTCAAAAAAGAAGAAGAAGAAAAAAAAAAGGAAGTAAAAGACCTTTACATCGAAAAACTACAGCACTCTAAAAAGGAGATTGAATAGTATATCAGAAAATGGAAAGATATCCCTTGTTCTTGGGTAGGAAGAACCAATAGAGTGAAAATTGTTATACAGATTTAATGTAATCCAAATTAAAATACCAATAGCATACCTCACAGAATTAGACACAACAATCCTAAAATTCATTTGCAACCAGAAGAGATCTAGAATAGCAAAAGCCATTCTGGGCAACAAAGGCAAGGCAGGGAGCATCACAATCCCTGACTTGAAATTATACAAGTGATACCATGTGATAAAAACAGCATGGTAGCCAGGCGTGGTGGCTCACGCCTTTAATCCCAGCACTCGGGAGGCTGAGGTAGGAGGAGCATTGTGAGTTCAAGCCTGGCTTGGGCTACAAGGTGAGCGCAAGGCCGGCCTGAGCTACACAGTGTGACCCTGCCTCAAAAAACCAGGGCTGAGAGTTTGGCTCAGTGACTTAAGCGCCTGTCTGACAGGCGCGAGGTTGTGAGTTCAACCCCCGGTGCTGCAAAAATAAATAAATAAATAAATAAAAAATAAAAACAGCATGGTTCTGGGGGAAAAAAAACAGACTCAAACAACTCCAAACATTTTCAGCTACCTTATCTTTTTTATTTATTTTATTTATTTATTTTTTTTGTGGCATCAGGGATTGAATTCACAACCTTGCACCTGGCAGACAAGTGCTTAAGACACTGAGCCAAATTCCCAGCCCTAGTTTTTTGAGGCAGGGTCGCACTATGTAGCTCAGGCTGGCCTGGTGCTCACATTGTAGCCCAAGCTGGCCTCAAACTCACAATGCTCCTCCTACCTCAGCCTCCCGAATGCTGGGATTAAAGGTGTGAGTCACCATGCCCGGCTCAGCTACCTTATCTTTGACGAAAGGGTCAGACACCTTCACTGGAAGAAAGACAGCCTCTTTAATAAATGGTGATGGAAAAATTGGTTTGCCACATGCCAAAGATGAAAACTAGACCCATATCTCTCACCATGAACTAAACTAAAATCGAAATGGATCAAAGACTCAAATATTAAAACAGAAACACTGTATCTGCTGGAAGATAGCAATAGGTAGAACTCTTGGAGACACAGGTGTAGGCAAAGACTTTATGAACAAAACCCTGATGGCACAGGAAATATTACAAAGAATCAACTGAGATCTCATCTTATTAAAAAGTTTTTGCATAGCAAAAGAAACCACCAACAAATTGAACAGACAACTCACAGAGTGGAAAAAAAATTTTGCTAGCTGTCCCGCAGAGAAAGGACTAATATCAATTTTTTTGTTGTTGGTGTTTTTTTTCAACATCAGTAGCAGCAGCAGCATCAGGACTAATATCGAGAATATATAAAGAACTAAAAAAAAAAAAATCACACCTCCTCAATTATTTTTTACACTTCCCAATTTAAAGACCCACTTCAAAAAAATTGGTATCTAGGGCTGGGAATTTAGCTCAGTGGCTTAAGCAACTGCCTGGCAGGCATGAGGTTGTGAGTTTGATCGCCAAAACCAAAAAAAAAAAAAAAAAAGAAAACACATTGGCATCCAAATGAACAGATATTTCTCAGGTAAAGAAGTAGAAATGACAAATAAATATATGAAAAAATGTTCAGCATCACTGGTCATTTGAGAAATGCAAATTAAAACAATGCTGAGATTCCATCTTACCCCAGAAAGAATAGCTATTATCAAGAAATCAATCAGGGCTGGGGATATAGCTCAGCAGCATAGGCACCTGCCTGGCAAACACAAGGTCCTGACTTTGATTCCCAGTACCAAAAAAGAAAAAAAAAAGAAATCAACCAATAACAAATTCTGGTAGGGCTTTGGGGAAAAAGGAACCCCTCTCCACTGTTGGTGGGTGTGAAGACTGGAAATTGGTGTGGAGATTCCTTAAAAAAGCTAAAACTAGAGGTTCCATTCAACCCTGCTATTCCCCTTCTTGATAACTTCCCAAAAGAACTGAAAGCATCATACCACAGTGATATGTGCACACCCATTTTTATAGCTGCACAGTTTGTAATAGCTAAATCTCAGAAAGAGCCCAAATACCCATCAACCAGTGAATGGATAAAGAATATGTGGAGTTTTTTTTATACAATGGAGTATTACTCTATCATAAAGAAGGATAAACGAGCCATTTTTAGCTAAATGAATGCACCTTGAGACCATACTCTTAAATGAAATAAACTGGACACGTGTAAATACTGCATTGTTTCTCTGGTGTTAAAAACTGAAAATCTAAGTAAGGATCAAAATGTGTAATAAACACTGAGAAATGGGAAGAAAAATGTTCAAATAGGAAGGGAACGGGGAGTGGGGGAGGGAAAGAAGGAAGGGATGAGCAAAATGAGAATAGAAGTTAAAAAATGGAAATGAACATTTTGTAAATAAGGATGGGACGAGGGGTTGAAGGGAGGGGAGGAAAATGGGAAAAAAAGAAAAATCAAGACAAATCACATACAGGTACAAATTTCCTATAATGAATGTTATTATGTACATCTAAAAAGTACTAACGAAATAAAATAAGCTATTTACATTATTTGCTACAAAACTATGAATTCTAAGAATTAGTAGGATTTTAATAACCAGAACAAGAGCCCCAAATGTCCCTTTCTATAGAGAAAAAAATGATCTTGTAAATGCACCCCAATGAAAAATAAAGATAGCTGCACTTTTTTTTTTTTTTTTTTTTTTTTTTTGTGGCATCGGGGATTGAACTCACAACCTCATGCCTGCCAGGGCAGGGGCTTAAGGCACTGAGCCAAACTCCCGGCCCTGGCTGCACTTTAAAAAATTTCTAAAACTGAAGCCTGGCACGGTGGCCCAGGCCTTTAACCCCAGCACTCGGGAGGCTGAGGCAGGAGGGTTCGTTGTGAGTTCGAGACCAGCCTGGGCTACAAAGTGAGTTCAAGGCCAGCCTGAACAGCATAGTGAGACTCTGTCTCAAAAAATAGAGCTGGGAATTTAGCTCAGTTGTGTAAGCGCCTGCCTCGCTGGCAAGAGGTTGTGAGTTTGATCCTCAGTACTAAAGGAGTGGGGGAGAAAGCTCTAAGGCTGAACACAGAGTCATTCACGTGTTGTTTTTTTGGGGGGGGTCCCCTCCCACACAGGCAAACTGCTTCCTCTTTGCATTTCTCAGAGACTTCACAAGCAGGATGTAGTGGGGTGAGTAGAGAAGACAGGAAATTGCCAGTTCCCCATCCCTGCTCACCATTGAACTCCTCCCAAAGCCAAATCCAGTCCCGTGTCTTTCCTTGCACCATTCGCTCACAAAACGCAATCTTCTATGGAAACGTTGCGCTCTGACACTCCAAATTACTTAAGGGAATGATTTTTAAATGTTAGGGCGCTGGTTCTCCAATAAATCTTGGTTTGGGGAATAGATCCGCAGGTTGTTTGGGAGGAATTTAGACAGAGAATAAATTTGGGAATACGGGAATGAGTCTTAGGGAAATAGCGAGATAACAGGGTCAGTTTAGTATTTGGCTTTTACGGTCAAACTTCAACAAAGTGACTAATCTCTCTGGTCTTAATTTTCCCACCTATAAAAGGGAAAATGTTTACTTTGTCGAGTTACTTTAGGTCAACATTTTAAAAAATCGACAGCCCATTATCTATTCTACAGATGAAAATATCGATAGGACATCATTCCTTGTTGTGGAAGTGCTTATGAATAAGTGAGTTGTCGTAAGTACTCACACACAACCCATGCTCAACAGATCTAATTATTATTTTATTGTTTAGAAGAGGGGTGGCGAGAGAAATAAAAGTGGTCTGCGAATTCTACCAAAGTCATAGGGGGTCAAAGCAAACTGAAGAATTTCATGTTATTGTTCGGTTACGGATCTGAGCTTCACGGTTATTTAATTCTCCCATATTTGGGCCTGAATTCTAAGAATAGATCAGAATAGGATGTAAGGGCTGAGATCATCTAGTACAATTTTATGCAAATCGAAAAATTTTGCCTCCTGTCACAGTGTCCCGGCGAAAAACACCTCCACCCAGGTTCATCCAATCCGAGACCCCAACTATAGGACGTCACTGGCCCGCCTCGCATCCGCAAGGTCGGAGGAGCCCAGTCTCTAAGCTACCACCAATTCCAGCGGCGTCTGCGCAGTGTGCGACGGGGCGGGGCGGATGTGTGCGCGCTGCGTGTGGGCGGGGTCACTGCGCACGCAGCCTCAGCCCCTTCCCCGCCCTTTCTCTTCCCGGTTTGTGTCAGCCTGTGGTTCCAGTCTGCGGGCTGCTTCCGGTAGGAGCGGCGAGTAGGACGAGTTGGTCTCAGCTCTACATCATGTCCTACGGACCCTTAGACATGTACCGGAACCCGGGGCCTTCGGGGCCCCAGCTCCGGGACTTCAACAGCATCATCCAGACCTGCAGCGGCAACATCCAGCGGATCAGCCAAGCCAGTGAGCCCGGGAGCCACCTAGGGGTGGGAGGCGTCCTGAGGGTCGGCCTGGGTGAGGTTACCCGGACGCGGAGCCTGGCGCGGCTGCGGCCAAGGCCACACCTGAGGCTGTCTCGGGCTTCCACTCTGGGGGCGGCGTCCGCCAGCCGCGCGTCTGGCAGGCCCGCTTCCCCCCAGAGTCCCGAGCCCCAGATTAAGCTCCAGTTTCGTCTCTTGAGTTCTGCCCGCACCAAATCGGAGCAGACCTGACAGCCCCAGGGTGGTTGTGTGTTTGCGTCCTCTGACAGCCCGAGGGTGAAGGGGTGTGTGTATCTTCGAGGACAGTGAGTGCTTGACTTGGCATAATGGTCAGCCGAGTTTTTTCTGTCATCCGCCTCCACCCACCTCGCTTTCCTCTTTGGCCAGTATGGATCGGGGGTTGTTTACTGATTAAGGGTTTAGGTTCACGTTCTGCTTAACCACTGGTTCCTTAGAAATCAGCAACTTTCAATTAAAGGAAGTAGAGAGTGCATCTTTTGGGGAGGATTTAAAACACATTTCTTCCTGTATTGAATTTGCAAGTGAGACACCAACGACTGAGATTTGGCTTCTGTTTAAATAAAGATAACGTATCAGAAGCATTTTAATTTACACTATTTTATCTTTGTAGGAAAGAGTTTGTTTATATTTTTGAATTTCAAACAGATGAGGCTTTCATTTTCCTTCCCTGTTGAGCCACACTTTTGAACAAATCTGATACACTAGAGAAGCTCAGGGACTTAGCCACAACTATATAGCAAATAAGAGATGGCGGAGTTGGTGGTGGAATTCAGAATGTCATTGCTTGTCTGAAAACTCCCAGCTCACCATTAGGGTCTGGGTGAGACTGTAGCCGACTCAAACATAGGCTGTTTCTTGTGTTTGAAAATCATTTCAGAGCCTTATAAACAGGAGGTAAGCCCCAGGAACTTTCTTGGAAAGAATGTCGATCATCATCCTTGTTGTTCGTTATTGTGTTTCTGTGAGCTTGGCTGTATGTACTTTGTTAATAGATGAAGCTAGTTGGTCCTGAATTACAATTATGTCTTATGTTTGAGAGAACAGTCTATTACTTTGCTTTTAAATTGAAATGTATATTGTAGAATTTGAGAGGTTGAAAGGTTTCTTATGGGAAGGGACCAAGAATGGATAATTTGCAAGTGGAAAGAAGAATGTGGCCTGGTAAATCCAGAAATAAAAAAATTACTATGACTGGTGGTTACAAAATTTAGTACTTTGTGTTCCACTTTTCTTCTGTGAGGAAGCTGTTGTACAGGTTAGATCAGAAAATTCTGGTTTAAGGCTGAAATTTTCTTGTTGAGACCAATCTAACTTTAATGTCTTTTTGTAAAATATTCTATGTTACTTGAGTATCAGACTATGTAGTATGTATAGAAACTAGAGGTATAAATAACATTATGCAGGTATTTGGGGAGAAAGACCATTTTCAGTTTGTAGGGATCAGGGAAGGCATTGCGACGTCTGAGTCGGGTCTGGAAATATGATGAAAAGGGTTTAAGCCTTTGAAAGTAAAGAGGAGCATTCCAATAGGAAATAAGATGAACAGACATGGTAGTGGAAAAGCATAGGGTATACATAGGAAAAGGGCGATTTAATTTGGCTGAGATGGTAAACTCTAGAAAGTAATGGAAAATAACATTGGAAAGGTAAGTTGGAGCCCAAATATGAGGGACATTATGTGCTAGCGGAGGGCCTTAGATTTAATTTCTTAGGAATGTGTAAATTGAATTGGAAAGGAAAGACTGGGATGAGAGAACACCAGTTAAATAAAATAAAAAGGATTGAATGGAAGTGTTTTCTTTGGTGATAGAATTGGTAAGATTTAGCTGTTGATTGGGTGTTGCACTCATGGGCATCATTGGAGTCAACCATTAATATTATCAGTAGCTGCTATTTGAGTACTAGTATATGATAGGCAATATGAAAAGTGATTTATATACAGGATCTTACTTAATTTTGTAACAATCCTATGAGATCATTACCAATGTTATTTCCATTTAGTAGTTTAGGAAAAGACTGAGAATGGTTTAATAATTGCTCCACTAACACATGGCAGCACCTGAATTTGAAAGCAGATGATTCTGTTAGGAATAGCAATTTGTGTGTGTGTGTATTTTTTGTTGGGGGGATGCTGGGGATCATAACAGGACCTTGCATGTGCTAGGCAAGTGCCCTACCACTGAGCTATACCCCCAGACCCCTTTTTAATGATTTATTTATTCATTCATGTGTTCATTTTTGTGGCACTAGGGATTGAATCCAGGACCTTTGAAGTGTGCTACATCCCCACCTCTTTTTTTTATTTTTTATTTTGGGGCAGGATCTTGCTAAGTTGCCCAGGCCAGCCTCAAACTTGTGGTCTTCTTCCCTCAGCCTCCCGAGAGTGCAGAATTATAGGTGTGTGCCATCGTGCTCAGCTATGACTTTTAGTTAATATTACAGATCTGTAGCTGTTAGCATTTTAAGTATACAAGTGACTCTCCGGAAGACACTTTGTCTTTAGAGAATACTCTGAAGTTGTGGTACTTTCTTTTCTTGTGATGTTCCCATCTCTCCTGCTAGATTGTTAGCTCCTTTGAGGCAGGGGATGTGAGTTATTCATCACTGTATTTCTAGTTGTTATCTCAGTCCCAAGCATATGATATGATTCACTATGCAACAAATATTCTTTGAGTACCTGCTGTGTGCTGAGGATAGAGCTGTGAACAAAAGACAGAATCACTGCTCTGATAGCACATGCACTTGTGTCTATATATGCACACACATCTATATACAAGAGCATCAAAGTAGTATCAGTAATTCTGTGAAGGAAAGTAAAGTAGCGTAAGTGTATGGAGAGTACAGGGAGAAGAGGCAGGTGTGCTATTTTAAGTAAGTTGGTCAAGGAAGGTCCCTCTGAGAGGTTGACATTTGAGTGAGTAGACACTGAGTGAAGTGGGAAAAGGAGCTGTGTGAGGAGTGGAGAAAGCATTCTAGGCTTCTTTTTTGTTTGAGAGAGAGAGAGAGAGAAGAAAGATTTTGATTAAAAAATCACTAGTGAAGCCGGGTTTGGTGGCGCACACCTTTAATCCCAGCACCGGGAGGCTGAGGTAGGAGGAGCATGTGAGTTCGAGGCCAACTTGGGCTACAACACGAGTGCAAGGCCGACCTGAGCTACATAGTGCGACTCTGCCTCAAAAAAACTAGGGCCAGGAGTTTGGCTCAGTGGCTTAAGCTTCTGTCTGGCAGGCGTGAGATTGTGAGTTCAATCCCCGGTGCTGAAAAAAAAAAAAAAAAAAAAAAAGAATCAGAATGAAACTTTTCTATCATTTTAAGAATGCCTACCTTTTTGCCCTTTTACCATGTCCTGTCATAGTCTATGATCCTAAGCAATGTGAGTTGAAATTCTTCCCTTCAGATTACTTGATGAGGAATTGAGAATTTGATATTGGTAGGATGGCATTGGGTCTACCCAGTGATTGGGCTACTGGCCAAACCTTTCTGAGACAGCCTTCATACCCAAGCACACTCTCGAAATGGAGGCTTGCAGACACGTATCTGTCTTGCAGCCCTGCATGCACTTATACCAGTTGAAAATTTTGAGGGGATAACTTTTTGGGTTTTTTTCTTCCTGGTCTGCTCGACCGCAGACATGGGTTTGAAATTGCTGAGCACATTTCAAACCTGAGCTGGAGCTGTCCATGGGTCATTACGGGCACAGCTAGAGGTGGCTGCTTGGTACAAACAATTGTCAGCAACCTGTTTGGGGTACAGAGGAAGAATACTTAGTTCTGCTTATTGTGGAATGAGGAATCTAGGCAAGTGTTGCTCATGAATGTATAGGAAAAAAATTTAATAGCCCCGATGTTAACTCTGAAGCAGCATTTCTGTTCTTTATGTGATGTATTTTGTTTACTAAAAAAATAACGGTTGATTTTTTTTTTTTTTTTTTTGAGACAAGGTCTTTCTAAGTTGCCCAGGCTGGGCTTGAATTTGTTATCCTCTTGCCTCAGCCTCCTAGAGTGCTGGTATTACTGACATGAGCCACCACTCTCAGCTACAGATTCTTTGAGTTGGGTTTAAGTCCTGCTCCTTATAACTAAGCCTGCCTTTGCTTTTAAAAGATAAAATGAAGTCAGAAAGATAATGAGTGGACTTCAGGGTCAGCATATCTATGAATGAGCACCCCATCCCCCACTGTTAATGTTGAGCAGGTTATTTTCCTCTTTTCCTGTTACCCCATATGTAAAATGAATGCAATTGTTGCTGGATGTGGTAGTGCACACCTGTAATCCCAGCATTGGGGAGGCTGAGGCAGGAGGGTCACTGCAAGTTTGACGCTGGCCTGGACTACATAGTGGGTTCAAGGATAGAGTGGGCTGCATAGCAGGATCTGTCTCAAAAAGAAAGAAAAATGGAATTGTTACAAGGGAATATTTGAAAGTACCTAGTACAGTGCCTGGCACATAGTTAATGTTCAGTGAAGGGTGATATTATTTATTGTGTCCCCCACTCCACTAAAGTTCAGTCGTTGGGTGGCAGCCACACAGTCATATCACCTGGGTTTGGATTCTCCCTGTGCTTCTTTCTAGTTTTGCAAACCCTTGCCTTTGCTTCTCTATTACTTCGTTTCCTCATCTAAAATAGAGTTAATAATAATACGTACTTCATAGGGTTGTGAGGACTAAATGAGGTAATTTATATAAATTGCTTAAAACAGTACCTGCTATATAGTAAACGTGTGTATATATAGTAAGTGCTTAAGAAATGTTAGCTATCATTTTATTTTAACTTATAAGCATTTGTTCCTCCTATTTTAGCATCTATTATATTTTGTGCTCTTAATTAATGCTTTTTGACCTTGTCACTCCAAGTAGAGCAGTCACTGTTAGTTCTGTGGTGATAGAGAGACACTCCCATTATACAGTTCTCCTTAGCTACAGTGCCTGGCACAGCAGTGGGTATGTTGGCATTCAGTATGTACTTAATTGATTTTATCACTGCTGAGTACATTTTTCTTGGTCCTGAGTTTGATAATAATAATAGCTATGCTTAATTTGATGCTTTTATATACACCAGACAGTGTTCTAAACTTAGCCTGATATTATCCCATTTCATCTTCTCAACAACCATGTGAAGATTTTCTTTTATTCCCATTTCTTAGGTGAAGAACCACACAGGGGAGTGTTACCTTTTGCTCAAGATCATTCATTTAGGGAGTGGTAGAACCAGGAACCAAACTTAGGTAGCCTTAACTCAGAGACCTTGCTTTTAAGTACTACTCATTCTGTCACTGGTATGGGAAATAGAAGAGTATACCTTTGATGTTCGTAATTATTTTCAGTTTAGTTCAGAGTTTTACTATTGTATTACAGTGACTATTTTTTTTTTTCGGCACCAGGGATGGAACTCACAACCTCGCACATGCCAGGGCAGGTGCTTAAGCCACTGAGCCAAACTTCCGGCCCTAGTTTTTTGAGGCAGGGTCGCACTATGTAGCTTAGGCTACAGTGACTATTTTTATAAAGTCAGGTAATTTTCACTTTTGCTATTCTCTACAGAAACAATGTAAACCTAATTTTCAGTGTAGAACACTGAGATGACTAGAATACAGGCTATCATTGTCTCATTTTATAAATTTTTTTCATTAATTTTTTCATTTTCTCATCTATTGTAACTATGGTGGGGATGTCTTTTGATACTGCAAAGATGTAGTGCTAATAAAAAATGGTGTTTTAGGTTCCGTTTTTAGCTTTAGCGTAATATTTTTAAAAAACATTTTCATTGAATTTTGTTAATATGCCAAATCAGATTCTATCAAATAAAGAGAAAAAAAATTCCCTACCTGTGAAAGTAATTGCTTTCAATATGATTAGACTTTGATTTGGATTAAGGTTCATTTGGCGACTCAGATTCTGCTGATATCTGCTAAAAAGCACATAAGGAATGTTCAATTTAGAATGGTTCATAGTGTAGATGTTAGCTATAATATACAATATATTGATTTGCTTCTTTTAAAAGTTTTATCTAGGACCTGCTTTTCAAAATGATAGGTCAGTAATGGGAGAAATTGAGACTTACTTTTAAAAATAACAAAATTGCTTACATAAAACTGAAGGACATGTATTTCTATTTGACTTAGTCATCTAATTTCCAAGAGTATATAGCATTTCATAGGAAATAACCAATTATTTTCATCCAAAATGTTCTAACATGTCAGTTTACATTAAAACTTTCTTTTAACTAGAGTGCTTGGAGTTTTCTGATTAACCAAGTTATTGAGAATAACCCTTGTAGATTCCATTTATTTTGATAAAAATATTTCCCAAAAGTATCACTTTACTGTTTGATCTTTTAAGTACACTTAAGTGAAAATAAGTATATGTAAATGTTTTATTTCATTTTGTGCTTGAAGTTTATCGAAGGGTATGGTTTTTAGATATGAAATATATGGGTCACTGAGTCACTGTTCCGTAGCTATCCCTGATGGTGGTTGTTACAGAAGGCAGTATAGGAAAAGTTCTTTGGGTTTTCAGCTTCCCAGAATGCCTGCTAGGATTATAGGCTTGCACCACCATGCCCAACTGGAAAATATCTTAATTTCAAGAATGTAGTAAGAGTTAATGAAGGCTTAATTAATTATGGTGCTTAGCTAGCAAATGGTCCCATGAAATCTCCAAGCCCCGTATCCTCCAAACCCCCAGCTCCAGAAAAATCAGGTCTCCTTAACAAAGGTAATCAGAAAAGTCTAGTTGAAAAGAAGTTGTAGGGCTGGGAAAATAGCTCAGTGGCACAGTGCCTGCCTGGCAAGTGCAAGGTCCTGAGTTCAGTTTCCAGTACAAAAAAAAAAGAAAGAAAAGAAAAGAAGTTGTCAGCTGAGCAAACACAGGAAACAGCTGATATTTGAGGTTTTCTACACTTTATAAAATTCCCATTCTTCCTAGAGTATTTAATATTTTGATAGATGATTAATAACTCAATTCTTTGACATACTTTTAGAGGTTGGAAAAGGTCTATTTCTGTCACTTTTTGTTTTACTGGGTTTACCTTTCTGTATCATCATATATTCAACCAACTGCTCAACTGTTTTTTTGGAGGGGCCTGAGTGGTAGAATACAATCTGCTGTCTAGTATGTGTAGTCAGTCCAGTCCCATCTGTTCCTTGAATTTCTGATGTTAAAGTCACAGGTGGAGCCTCTGAAAGCCAACTTTTGAGTTGTAAAAAACTGGTTGCACAGCATCATTCCAGGACCATTTTATTATTGTTGAATTTTAGAATTGATCAGTGTGGGTGCGCTTAGGGATCATTGAGTCCTCACCTAGTTGTAAAGATTTAATGAGAGAAAATAAAAACCCCACACAAATAATAAGTACTCAGTAAATGTTGACCCTGAATATAATCTACAGTTGGTGAAAAAGAAACTCAGCAAAATGAAATGACTTGCCTAGTGCCATATGCTAGTTAATGTTAAAGTCTAGCTTAGATTTCAGATCTCATTCTTCCTAATTTACCTCCATGCACATCTTTCCCTTAAAGAGAGTATTGTAATATCAAAAGAAGGAGGCTGACTCAGTGGATCAGTGATTATCTGTGTACCTACAGGGTGCCTGGCACTCTGCTGGCCTCTAGCACAAAGGAATAATCTCAGAGGTGGGAGGGCATTAGGGGAGGGGACAGGTTAAGAGCAAGGACATCAGCCTATCTGGAGCAGAGATCTTATTAACTTAGGGAGGTAGCAAGTAGTTGGGGTGGGGCAGAATGAAACACTGGGAGGTCCAGACCTGCCCTGTGTGACTACATTTTATTTCCTTTAGAAGTCAGCCCTTTGAGACAACGAAGGGTGTAGCTATTGGAATTATCCCTGGGTTTGAATTCTCATTATTATGACACTCTGCTCAAGCCCGTCTGTGGCTTGCCATTTAATTAAAACTCAGTTCCTTACAACTGTTTAAATGCCCAGTATATTGCCAGATATGGTGGTGCACACCTATAATCCCAGTGCTTGGGAGGCTGAGACAGGAGGATTGCTGGGAGTTGGAGGTCAACCTAGGATACATAGTGAGTTCAAGGCTAGCCTGGACTACACTCTCAATCAATCAATATTTTTTTTAAAAAATGCCTTATAGTATAGCCAGGCGTGGTGGCACACGCCTTTAATCCCAGCACTCAGGAGGCTGTGGTAGGAGGAGTGTTGTGAGTTCGAGGCTGGGAGTTTGGCTCAGTGGTTAAGCGCCTGCCTGTCAGGAGCAATGTTGTGAGTTTGATACCCAGTGCCACCAAAAAAAAAAAAAAAAAAAAGCCTTGTATAATCCAACTTCCCATCACCTCTGCTCTGATCACCTGACTTCCTTGCTATTCCTTCTTCACATTAGGGACTCTTGCATTGGGGGACTTCTTACTAATTACTCTTTGCCGGAAGTATATGGCTTGTCTTTGTTTTTTGTTTTATTTCTGTGGCACTGGAGACTGAATCCATGGCTTTTGTGCTGAGTTACATCCTCAATCCTTTTTAAAATTTTTCAATTTTGAGTCAGGGTCTTGCTAAGTTACCAAGGCTGAGCTTGAAATCGTGATCCTCTTACCTCAGCCTCCCAGAGTGCTGGGATTGTAGGTGTTTACCACCATCACCGAGCTACTGGATCTTTTAATTCCTTTAGACTTTGATGGTGACACCCTCTCAGAGAGGTTTCTCTGAACACCCTACATAAACTTTGCCTATCCCTTCATTCCAGCCCTCTCCTGAGTTTATTTTTCTTTATGTGACTTATCTCTAGCTGATATATGTTTATTGTCTATCTCAGATAATGTAAGCTTCATGAAAGCAAGTGTCTTCTAGGGCATAGAACAGTATAGCATGGGTACTCCACTCTGAATAAATGAGCAAATGAATGAATGAACGAATGAATGAGTTCTGTAACTTATATGCCTCATTGTGCCCGTGTGAATCATCAGGAAACTGATGCTTGCTTAAAGCATTGTTGGTGTAAAATAAGGTATTTATCAAATACCTAACTGTGGGTCGTTGTGAATGCTAATGCCTACCCTCATTCATAAATTATTTTTTATGACTGTCCAATTGATAGCTTTAGTGATAGCCTGGCTCCTTTAATTTAGATAAGGACATACCACATGTTAATGATGAATAAAAATGGCCATTTATATCTTAAAGCCATCTTAGCAGAACACAGTAATTATAGTGCTTGCTTTTTCCTATAGAACCATTATGTTGTAAATATACCCTACTTAATAAAATAGATATATTTTAGGAAAATTTTATCCAAAGTTAAATATTTAATTAAGTAAATCTTTTATTTCCACTGCAAAGTTGGAGTTCTTAGTTTTGTAGGAAAAAGGTCAAAATAAGATAAAATTATAATCTGAAGTAAACCTGTGTATTCTGGGGTTTGTGGTTTTGTTTTGTCCAGCCAAAAGACAGTCTTCTTTGTGAGCACCTTTCCTGTATTCTTTGGATTAATGTCAAAAGTTTCACTAGTGAAATACCAGAGTGCTAAATGACTGGCCTTTTGGACAATGAGGAAATAGATGTATATTGCATAATTTGAGAATATTATAGGGACAGTATACATACAGTGTTTCTAAATCCAATAAAGAAGAATGCTCACTTATTAGAATTTTGAAACTTAGGGGCTGGGGATTTAGTTCAGTGGCATAAGGGCCTGCCTGGCAAGCACAAGGTCGTGAGTTTGATGCCTGGTACAAAAAGCAAAACAAAACAAAACAAAACAAAAAAAACCCTAGAATTTTGAAGCTTAAAAATTAATTATTTCAAATGTACTTTATGATAATGGTGCTTTTTAAAGTAATAAAATGTTGGGGTCACAGTCATAATCTTGTCCTTAATTCAATTACCAATGGTTTTTTTTGTTTGTTTGTTTTTTTAAAGAAAGTTAAAATTTATTAAGTACCAGTTACTTAACAACAGCACTGACATGCTAATAGCCTCTAAGTCTGACAAGTCATGTCAGACAAAGACCTAATTCATTGCTGAGTGACTACTCCAGCCCTTAGCAGTATGTACAAGTTTTTTCCCCAAACATTGCATCTTGAATGCTACAAACAACAACTTTCAGAATCAAAAATATGTAGGTTTATAACAGGTGTGGTGGTACATACCTGTAATCCCAGCATTTGGGAGGCTGAGGCAGGAGGATTTCTGCAGGTTCGAGGCTGGCCTGGGCTATAGGCCATCCTTAATTACATGATGAGACCCTATCTCAAAAAACAAAACAACTTTAAGAGATAACACAACTGCCATAAAGTTCTGTTAAAACTTGAAGATACGTTTGTTTCCTCTGGGCAGAGTACTTTATTAGTGTGTTCTGTACTTTAGCTACTGGTAATAGAAGACAGTGGTTGCTCTTAAAAAGCAAGCTGGCAAAAGCCGGGCGTGGTGGCGCACGCCTTTAATCCCAGCACTCGGGAGGCTGAGGTAGGCGGAGCGTTGTGAGTTCGAGGCCGGCTTGGGCTACAACGCGAGCGTAAGGCCGTCCTGAGCTACATAGTGCGACCCTGCCTCAAAAAATCAGGGCTGGGAGTTTGGCTCAGTGCCTTAAGCGCCTGCCCTGGCAGGCGCGAG
>RJWM01018542.1:0-40763 GCA_004363535.1 Dasyprocta punctata
AAATAAATAAATAAAAAAATAAAAATAAATTGCTTTTCTGGCTTTCTCACAGGGTAAAGCACCTTCGCCCCGTGCTGCGCATGCTTGTGCAACTGTTGGCAGCAAAGGCTTTGTGTTTGGAGGCAGATACCGAGTGAGTAGATCAACAGTTCCAGTGACTCGCTTTGAAGTGTTCAAAATGGTAACCAGCTAATTATATATTTTTAGGATGCTAGAATGAATGATCTTCACTATCTCAATCTGGATACATGGGAGTGGCATGAGTTGTAAGTATCACTTTAGATTAATTATTTAGAGGTTTTTTAAAATTAGATTTTTCCCCTATTTCCTATTACTACTACATAATACATTTTCTTTATGAAGTTAAGTGAACATGCTCACTAGAGTCCTTAAAGAATTTCATTTTCAGTTTCTATAGCCTTGTGCCTGACATAAAATGCTCAATGTTTGGTGAAAAAGTCTGAAGTTGCCTCTTCCTTCAAAGAAAACATAGCATAAGGCACATAGTTATCCATATCAAGAAGCCTCTTTACAGTTTCTTTTCCTAACCTCATAGGAATTTTCAGAGAAAACTTTAGTACTCTACTTCTCTGTATTAAACACAGCAGCTGCTTGTAAATGGACATATTGTGACTTAGGCTGTTATTTTCAGAATCCCACAAGGCCTGTGCCCAGTTGGCCGATCCTGGCACTCACTCACACCAGTTTCTTCAGATCATCTTTTTCTCTTTGGAGGATTTACCACTGAAAAACAGCCACTAAGTGAGTCCCTTAAAATATACATATATATCTCACCCACATAAACAAACAAGTAGCTGAAAATAAATGTATTTTAGATGTATCAGATGCCTACAGGGTTGGTTGGAAAGTTTAGTAATTCTGACCTTATAACATAATTTTACATATCGTACATCCTGCCCAACGATTTAAAAAAATGACTTGGAGCATTTAAAATCCCCACTGGAAGCCGAGCGTGGTGGCGCACGCCTTTAATCCCAGCACTCGGGAGGCTGAGGTAGGCGGAGCATTGTGAGTTCGAGGCCGGCTTGGGCTACAACGCGAGTGTAAGACCCGCCTGAGCTACATAGTGCGACCCTGCCTCAAAAAACCAGGGCCGGGAGTTTGGCTCAGTGCCTTAAGCGCCTGCCCTGGCAGGCGCGAGGTTGTGAGTTCAATCCCCGGTGCCGCAAAAAAAAATTAAAAAAAAAAAAAAAAATCCCCACTGGAGGGCTGCGGTGTGCAGAGGGCTTCTTTGGGTAACTGCAGAGGAATAAAAAGGAAATATAATCTGGCTTATTAATTTCTCTTGCTAAATGTCAATGTCATATTGAAAGAATAAACATACTTCACAGATTTTCTTTGTCTCAATCAGGTGATGCCTGGATTTACTGCATCAGTAAAAATGAGTGGATACAGTTTAATCATCCCTATTCTGAAAAGCCAAGGTACGAACTATATCTAAAAGGTAATTCTTAGAGTGAATTACTGAGGCCCGTCTATGTATGAGCCTGGTAAGAACAGAGGGTTTTTTAGCTGCATTACATTCTTTTTTTTTTTTTTTGTTTTGGTACCAGGGATGGAATTCACGATCTCATGCTTACCAGGTTAAGCACTTGAGCTCCTGAGCTAAATTCTCAGCCCACATCCATCAGTTTTTGCTTTTTTTTTTTTGTCAGTACCAGGGATCGAACTCACAACCTTGCACCTGCCAAGCAGGTGCTTAAGCAACTGAGCCAAACTCCCGGCCCTACATCCATCATTCTTAAAAGATGTTGGTATTCACTAAGCTTTAACCCCATGCTGCTCAAAGAAAACCAGTATCTGAGCAGCAGATACTTTCTTACCATCTCCTGTGGACAAAGAATACAGCTAGATTTGTTACTTTTTTTTGGTAAAGGGAATGGAAAGCAGGACTACCAAGCAGGTGCTGTGCCACTGAGCTATATCCCTGACCCTAGATTTGTTACTTTTACCTCTTGCTTATCATTAATCTCTTTACCTGAGTTGAACTGTATCTAAGTTTGTCACTGAAAACAAAAACAAAAAAACAACAACAATAAAAAACAAATAAAAACAAAGGGAAATCTGGGAAAATTTTTAAATCTTAACAATGTACATGAAAAGAGCTGGGCATGGTGGTACTGCCTGTAATCCCAGCACTCGGGAGGCTGAGGCAGGAGGATCGTTGTGAGTTCGAGGCCAGCCTGGACTACAAAATGAGTTCAAGGCCAGCCTGAACTGCATAGTGAGACCCTGTCTCAAAAAATAGGGCCAGGGATTTTAGCTCAGTGGCACCTGGCAGGGGCAAGGTTGTAAGTTTGAAACCTGGTACCAAAAACAAAACAAATCAAAAAAAAAAAATGTACATAAAAAAAACAGCCATTAAATGGATTTGCACTAGCACTGTACAACAAAGTTTAAGAGGTCACATTACCTCCCTGCCAAGCCTATCAAACAATGATATTTATTTTTCTTGTAAATCTGGAAAATAATTGCTAAAGGCAATGACACAACCAGCACTGGTAGTCAAAGAACATTCAGCCATCAGCCTGCATTTCCCCCCAGCTTCAAACTCCAGCTCGTGCCATTGAGCCGTCATCTGGCACAAAAGACCTTTCCAAAGAATGACCAGGCGCTCAGTCTTAGGTTTACTAAGGCAGGGCTTTCAGAAATTCTGCCTGAGCCAGCTGGCCTTGCCGATGAAAAGAGGGAGGAGGAGAGGGAGAGGATAGTCAGTGCGCTGACAGAGGCCCAGAGAACAGATCGTCCAGCTGAAAAGCCCTCGCTGCATACACAGGGACCAGGTCAAATAAACACTGGTTTTTCTAGTGGAAGATTTTATTTCTTCACTATGATATTTAGTCTCAACTATCTTGGGATTTCTGTTTTACCAGTTCTGCTCTGCAGTGTAAATAAATGACAAGTTTGGTTGTGGGTGACTTCCAACACAAGCTATTGTTTTACATGTAGGCTGTGGCACACAGCTTGTGCCAGTGATGAAGGAGAAGTGATTGTTTTCGGTGGCTGCGCCAACAACCTCCTGGTCCACCACAAAGCCGTGAGTATACCGCTCCAGAGCACCGAGACTGACTTCGCAAGGTCTCACTTTTAATGTGTTCTTCTTCTATTTTTCAGGCACACAGTAATGAAATACTTATATTTTCAGTTCAGCCAAAATCTCTTGTACGGTAAGCAACTTTTCATTTGGCCCTAAGTTAACATTTTTTAAAAAGTAGGTTTATGGATTATTTAAGGGCAGTAATGAACCTTCACTGACATGACTATAATCAGTTCTATGAAAATCTTTAAAAAGGGGTTTTTTTTGTTCAAGTTAATGTACTTCTAAACAGTAAAGTGAAATTATTTTTCTCTTTCCTTGTCCACTTTCAGGCTAAGTCTAGAAGCAGTCATTTGCTTTAAAGAAATGTTAGCCAACTCATGGAACTGCCTTCCAAAACACTTACTCCACAGTGTTACCCAGAGGTTTGGTAGTAACAACACTTCCGGATCTTAAGGCTTCCTAGATGATGCCTCTGATCGCTTTGCATGGACAACAGCCCTGTAACTGTCGTAGATCACGATCATTTGTGTAATATATTGTTGTAGTTCGCAACTATTTGGTTTTAATGTGCATGTGAATGGCCCAGAGAACCTATTTTTGTGTCTATAAAGTTTACAATAAACATATTTCACATCAGTAACTGTTCTCTATTAAAGCACTGTTAATGGTTATTACATCCTTTTTGGTAATAACTTCAGGCTATAGATTTGTAGAAAACACATCTTAGCATTATCAAAATAGAAGTTTTAAAAAAAACACTAAAGTTTTATTGTCTTTAAATAGCAAGAGTGGTCTTATTTATGGCCTAGCATCACGAATACAATAAAGGTTTGTTTTTTGGTTTTTTTTTTTCAAACATGAACTTCAAAGGGAAAACTATTCTCCATAGGACTAAGAACCGTGAAGGGACCAGAAAGTGTGCAGTATGGTGTAAGCTCACTGCTTCGCAGTAGGGACTAGGGCAAGTGGTCATGCTGACTGTAAGCAGGGGATTTTCAATCAGTTAAAAAATAACAGTGCTATAGATCATGAAGGAAGGGAAATAATGTAAAACTTTATTTTCCATTCTGAGTCAGGAGTCTTTAGTGCTAAGCCTCAAAGTGCACTTCTGTGATATTACAGGTTAAGATGCTCTCCAACATGCTATTGGTGACTACTAAGGATGGAAAAGAAAATGATATAGAACTCAGGTTACAAGGAAAAAGTGAAGAATGAAGATGTGTAAATGCATAGAAATGATTGTTGCCAGTGTTTTCTAGGTGTTATTCCTTGAGCCATTCATAGAAATTATTAATATTTATTTACATCTGATCTAATATATTTTTGACAAGGTTTTCAAGACAGAATCCTAATGTTTAATTGCCCCCACTCCCACAACAAGGACAAAAACCCCTTGGGATTGGCCTGTTTTATATATATATATATGTTAGATGTTACATACAGTAGACTACTAAGTCAGTAGTTTAAGCAAATTGAATCATGTCAACTATCTAATTTCTTTACATCATGAAATGAATACTTAGTACTAACCTCCCAAGTTTCAACAAAATGTAGAATAACTAAGGATGCAATATAATTAGCATTTAGCTTTTGATATATATTTTAGGAAATCCTATCATAGACGATTTTCCTCTATATAAAACTGGATTAAGTCCTTTTGGTGAATATAGCAAGGCAATGATTAGTTCATTTTTAAATGCGGAAGTCCTGTTACATGGTGTTTTCATTTTAACTTCCCAAAGGCTATAAAATTGATTCTTCTCATATATTTTAGGATTTCATTTCAGCTATTTCCTTTTTACATTCAGAAGGTTAGGTGCAGACACTTTCACTTTGCCAGGAATGTTTCTTGATAAATCTGTGTCCTAAAAAAGAAAATTGCTGAATATCTTCATATCATAAATGATAAACCATGTTTCTTTTATAACAGTTATCCTTTGCTCTGTCAAAAAAAGGCATTGCCAAAATTTTTTAGCCAAAATGCCTTTACTTACTTTACTGCTTCCAGTAAGATAGCATTTTCTGTCGAAACTACAGAAAATAACTTCTACGATTCTTAATTACACCACCAATCTCCACTGAGGTCTGAAGGCGAACTTTACCTTTACACTGCGGAATAAATCCTTTTCTCTTGCTGTTGCTTCTTTGGAATGCATGAAACTATTCAAAGCTGTTTTTGCAGCTGTAAATAAAAAAGGGGGGGGGAAGGAATCTACTTCTGTTCAGTCACAGAACTGTTTAAATTTTTTTTTTTTTTTTTTTTTTGAGACAGGGTTTTGCTATGTAGTGCAGGCTAGCCTTGAATTTGCTTAGGTAGCTTAGGCTGGTCTCAAATTCATGGCAATCCTCCTGCCTCAGCCTCCCGAGTGCTGGGATGACAGGTGTGCGCCACCATGCCTAGCTTAAAATCATAATTAAAAAAAAAAAATTAAATACCTTTTCCCTTTTTCTGAACTCCAGGGGTAAGTTTCACTTTGTATCTTTAAAAAGAAATTATATGAGTTACTAAATAGGGATTACAAGACAATTCATAAAAGTCATTGTGACAACTGTTTTGAGTAAACTAATGGTGACTTACTTGTAGTTTGTCATGGTAGTATAAGGTGCACATATTGGAATGGCAAACAGTACTATATCTTCAGGGTGGGGACAGCCCGTCAAAGAATCAAACAGATTTTCCTACAAAGGAGAAACAAAATTATAAAGGTAATTTATACCAGCCTTAAACAAGCTATGCCTGGGTGATAGTATGTTGCTAGCATGAGTAAGACACTAGGTTCAATACCCAGCATCACTCAAAAAAAACAAACAAACAAAAAAAAACTGTAAAACTTTAATTATCTCAACATATTATCCTTTCTTGCAAACATATATACTCTAAGTACCAACTTGAGGAATATTTCTGAGAACTTATAATTTCTGCCTATCATAATATTGAGAAAAATGATTTTTAAACTACCACCTATTTTCAGAGAGAGAGAAAACTTCAATATTATTACCAAAGTTGCAGAAAATACTGTGAGGATGCACAGTAATGACTATAAAGAGATTTCAGTCTGCTGTATAGAAATGGGACTTAGTTTCCCTAGACCAGTGATTCCTGAGCAGGGATTCTGCTCCCTGCCCCAGAGAACACTGTGCAATGTATGGAGACAGCCCTGGCTTTCAGCGGGGAGGAGGAGGGAACGAAGCGAGGGGACTACTGACACCTAGTGGGCAAGGCCGGCGATACTGCTAACGGCTTGAAATGAGACCAACCTGATAAGAGAAATTACCCACTTCCTAATGTTAACAGTGCCAAAGTGAGAAGCCCCGGGGCTAGAAGAGTCCTCTCTCTCACTTCTTCTTTACCATGTAACAGTCTACCCAAGCGTCACTTGGACAGTGGTTTGTTTAGGCACTGACTCTCCTGAGCCTGGCTCAGGCAGGTGTATTTCAATCAGTTGTCATTTTTACATTTCCTGCTATATTATAAAAATTAATGGAAGCCAGGCGTGGTGGCGCACGCCTTTAATCCCAGCACTCGGGAGGCTGAGGTAGGCGGAGCGTTGTGAGTTCGAGGCTGGCTTGGGCTACAACGCGAGTGCAAGGCCGGCCTGAGCCCTACATAGTGCGACCCTGCCTCAAAAAACCAGGGCCGGGAGTTTGGCTCAGTACCTTAAGCGCCTGCCTTGGCAGGCGCGAGGTTGTGAGTTCAATCCCCGGTGCCGCAAAAAAAAAAAAAAAAAAAAAAAAAAAAAAAAAAAAAAAAAAAAAAAAAAAAAAAAAAAAAAAAAAAAAAAAAAAAAATTAATGGAAAAACATGCAATTTTTGATCATCCTGTATTTAAATAATTGGACTGTAAGTGGGTAAGGAGAAGCCCAGGGCTTAAGTCTTCTCACTTGATTTGCTGCTAATAAAATCGTTCTTATTTAACAATATGAGTAAACACAGATTTAGGATAAAATACTTAAGTACTGAACTACAGTACCTGCGTGTTTGCTATGTGCCATAAACTTTTTCTCAAGATGTATCAGTTCTCCAAACAACTCTCCTGGTGAGGACAATTATTACCCCCATAATAAGGAGGCACGAAGAATGTTTCCAAGTTTACACAGCTGTATCTTGCAGAGTGGGGATTCAAACCCAGAAAGTTTGACTCCAGGTGCTACAGTTTTTTTTTTTTTTTTTTGCGGCACTGGGGATTGAACTCACAACCTCGCGCCTGCCAAGGCAGGCGCTTAAGCCGCTGAGCCAAACTCCCAGCCCTGGTTTTTTGAGGCAGGGTCGCACTACGTAGCTCAGGCCGGCCTTGCACTTGTGTTGTAGCCCAAGCCAGCCTCGAACTCACAACACTCCACCTACCTCAGCCTAGGTGCTACAGTCTTAATTAGGCAAAAGCTGTGTCAGATATTCTGGGAAAGAATTGCAATGAGACTCCTGTAACATCTACACAAATCATACCTCATTTCCCTGTTGATCGAGATCTTGTTCTTCCTGTTCCAAACACAAAAATGTAAAAGTCAGCTATGAAATTCCACACCAACAGGGCCGGGGATATGACTCAGTGGCACAGCACCTGCCTGGCAAGCGCAAGGTCCCGAGTTTGAGTCCCAGTACCATCCCTTCACCCCCACAAAAAACCAATTCCACACCAGTAAACAATGAGGAGACAAATGGTGATACAAGCTGCTATAGCTAACTTACGGGGTAGGGTCCCTAAGGTTGTATTCTTCAGTGCCCCAAGACCCTGAAGTGGATTCCGTGCTTGTATGTGTTTACTATTTCAGAAAGCACAGGTAATCAAAGACAAACCGGGTAGCTCCCTAAAGCTGGGAAAGCAGGGACATTTCACGTAAAGTATATGGCACAGCAACAAAACCTGTGAGGACAATGTAAAATAACTGAGCTTGATTATGTTCACCGGGAAAAACAAGATGGAAAATTCCCATGAGAACTTTTTATTTTTTAATCTCTTCAAGTGTTAGAATAAACTTTTCAAATACTAAGATACACAATTTTGTGAACATATATAAGAAAAATCTATGGCACTACTGCCTTGGTCTATTCAGGCCACTATAAGAAAATAACGTAGCCAGATATGGCAGCACACGCCTTTAATCCCAGCACTTGGGAGGCTGAGGCAGGAGGATCGCTGTGAGTTTGAGACCACCCTGGGCTATAAAGTGAGTTCAAAGCCAGCCTGAACTGCATAGTGAGAGCCTGTCTCAAAAAATAGGGCTGGGGATTTAGCTCAGTGGCATAAGCGCCTGCCTGGCAGGTGTGAGGTTGTGAGTTCGATCCCCAGTACCAAAAAAAACAAACAAACAAAAAAAAAAACCAAAACAAACATACAAAAAATAACTTAGACTGGATAATGTATGAAGAACAGAAACTAACGTCTCCCAGTTCTGCAGGCTGAAGTGGCACAGTCAGGACACCAGCAGACCCCCGTCTGGTGAGGGGTGCCTGCAGGGCCTGCTGTGCTGCCAGCTCGCATGGAAGAACACCTGCTCTGCTGCCCAGCCTCTCCTGTGAGGGTTAACCCTGTGCCCATCACTCTGGGTATTTAGGATCCAACCCAGGACTTTCAATGAGGAACAAACATTCAGACAGGCGCACCTGGCCATGAAAGAGTGTAACACCTCTCACGAATATTTTTGAGACTAGGGTTTGTAGAATAAATTACAAAATATGTTAACTGTAAAAATCTGAGAGCCAAAACAAGTTGTAGAATTATTAAACAATAACAGTTTGACGTGAAGCCCTGAATTCAATTCCTGGTATCAGAAAAAAAAAATCAAAAAACAAAAAAAGCACTGTTCAATACAGAAGAAAAGTAATACAAAATCCCTGTAAGCATCACCTATACTAAACTAAGCACAGAATCGTAATTCAGGCTTTAAATACATAAAAGCAGTGCTGATTGTGAAAGTAAAAATTTTTGTATTTTATACAAAATTATAAAAAATGCTCAAAATTTGAAGATTCACTGAAGTTTGTACTCACATAAAACAAGGAAGCAAACATCTTTGCAGGAAAAACATAAATCTTCTCTTCTCACTGCTTTTGTAACTGGGGACCTGGCCCTTAAACTCCAGCTACTTCCAGCGTTACGTAAGGCAGTACAACACACAATCCTAGAAAATTCATCTTTAAGATAATCCCAAGTCCTAGTATGATTTTAACTAAGCTCCCATCACAATCAAAGCCACTCCAGAAAACTGGTATTTTTTCTTTTTGTTTTTTTTAAAAACAGCAAGGTTTTATTAAAGATGGTGGGGCAGGCACTGCAAAACCAATGTGGGCCACGGAAAAGCAGGAAGCGTAGTACACCCCATGGTGTGAGGGCGGGCTTCATGCACAGGACAACACAGTGGCCGAAAACTGATTATTTTCTTAAGATGTGATATACTTTCTGTCAGCTAGGCTCAGCATGTGTAGGTAGTGTAAATTCAGTCTCTCAGGGGGTACTGCGAAGATGACTTGCCACTAACAAGAGGGCTGCCGTCCATGCTGGTGTGAGCGCCCTCCCTTAGTCCCAGGGCCGAGAACCACGGATGGCTGGTCACCGTGAGCACGAGTAGCAGCCCCAGGGGGGCAGCCTCACCTTGTCGTCGTGTGGATCATCCACAGCGAAGTCTTGCACCTCATGAGTTAAAACCTCAAGGGACGGCGCTGCTGTCCTAACGCCATCGGAAACCCTCTGGGCACTTCTGGGTTTCTGGGGCTGTTTCTTCACAGGTTCGTCCTTTGCTTTTCCTTTCTTCCCCTTCTTCCCTTTTTCTTCTCTGTTTGAACCTGCAGACTAATTTATGGAGGGAAAAATCAGTTAATGTCCATTGTTCTGAGTATTACTAAAAGTTCAGTGACAATGTTATGACCAGGGATGGGCTGGATGCCCATGGAAAAGCAAAAGAAATACTTTTAGACATTACTTACTCCCAGCAATTTCATAATAAGTTCACGATCTTCTTCATCTTGATCTTTGTATTTTTCCTTCATTTTTTTCATTTTACTCTATGAAAAGAGATTTGGGGAAATTTAGCAATAAAAAAGTCAAATATTTGTAAAGAAAAGAAAATTCTCTCAAAAATGTTTTTGAAGCCAGACATGGTGGCACACTCCTGTAATCCAAATGCTTGGGAGGCTGAGGCAGGAGAATCCTTTGCAAGTTCAAGACCAGCCTGGCCTACAAAATGAGTCCAAGTCCAGCCTGAACTGCACAGTGAGATCCTGTCTCAAAAAAAGACAAAAAAAAAAAAAGTTTTTGAGACAGGCAGGGTGATGTGTGTCTCCTCAGAGGTTGAGGCAGGAGAGACACATCAACACCCTGTCTGGAAAAAAAAAAAAAAAAAAAAAAAAAAAAGCATCTCAAAAGTAAATAAATACATAAATAAGGGCTGGGGATATAGATCAGTATAGTATTTTGGGTTAGATTACAGGTAACCACAAAAACTGAAAATGGCACCACTTTCATTAATAATTATGGAGGATTTAAAGATGCATAAACAATAGTCCTTTTCCTCAGTGAATTTACCATACGATAGAGGAAAGATACATACAGAAGTAAAGACAAGACCAGGTGTGATAATGCTCCCCTGTCATCCCAGCTCTCTAGGAAGTTGGCACAGGGGAATCACGAGTTCGAGCCTAAGCTGGGTATGGTTATGCATGCCTGTGCTCCCTGCATTCAGGAAGCTGAGGCAGGAAGACTGCATGAAGTTTGAGGCCACCCTGAGCTACACAGTTCAACCCAGTCTGCACTAACTACAAAGTGACACCTTATCTCAAAAAACCTAAACCAAGTTCGAGCCCAGCTTGGACAATTTAGCAAGACCAACTCAAAGTAAAAAACAAATAAAAAAGGGCTGAGATGTAGCTCACCATGAAGACCCTGGGTTCAATCACTAGTACCATCAAAAAAAAAAATAAAATAGCATTTTAAATATTACAGGAAAAATGCAGACAAATTATTTCTAAGATTATAGAAAAAGACATTATTTTTAATTTTGCATGACTACTCTAATCCCAAAACCAGCGAAGGATCCAACTAAGAAAGAGAATTATAGGCCAATCTCCCTAATGAACATTGATGCAAAAAAAAAAAAAATTTTTTTTTTTTTTTTTTTTTTTGTGGCACCGGGGATTGAACTCACAACCTCGCACCTGTCAGACAGGCACTTAAGTCACTGAGCCAAACTCCCAGCCATGGTTTTTTGAGGCAGGGTCGCACTGAGTAGCTCAGACCGGCCTCATGCTCGTGTTGTAGCCCAAGCCAGCCTTGAACTCACAACGCTCCTCCTACCTCAGCCTCCCGAGTGCTGGGATTAAAGCCGTGTGCCACCACGCCTGGCTGATGCAAAAACTGTTAATAAGATACTGGCAAATTGACTGCAGCAAATCATCAAAAAGATTGTACACCATGATCAAGCGGGATTTATCCCAGGGATGCAGGGATGGTTCAACACACGTAAAACCGTAAATGTAACACATCATATTAACAGAACTAAGGATAAAAGTCCTATGATTATTTCAATAGACACAGAAAAAGCTTTTGATAAAGTCCAGCACCCATTCATGATAAAAACACTACAGAAAACTGGAATAGATGGTCTTTATCTCAATCTGATAAAAGCTATCTATGACAAACTGATAGATAACATCATACTAAATGGACAAAAACTGAAAGCTTTGACTCTAAAATCAGGAACAAGTCAAGGCTGTCCACACTCTCCACTCTTATTCAACGCAGTTCTGGAAACTGTAGCTAGAGCAATTAGACAAGAGAATGAAATAAAAGGAATAAAGGTAGGAAAGGAAGAAGTTAAGCTAGCATTATTTGCAGATGACAAGATACTCTACCTAGAAGACCCCAAAAACTCCACCAAGAGACTTCTAGATTTAATAAGCAGATTTAGCAATGTAGCTAGTTACAAAGTCAACACTCAAAAATCAACAGCATTTTTGTACACGAGTGACAATCTCACTGAGAGAGAAATTAGGGAAACAATACCTTTTACAATAGCAGACAAACAAATGAAACAGGAATCAATCTAATGAAAGATGTAAAAGACCTCTATACTGAAAACTATGGTACTCTGAAAAAGGAGACTGAAGAGAATATTAGAAGATGGAGACATATTCCATGCTCTTGGGTAGGAAGAATCAATATAGTCAAAATGGCCATACTTCCAAAACTGTTATACAGATTCAATGCAATCCCAATCAAAATACCAATAGCATATCTTACAGAATTAGAGAAAACAATCCTAAAATTCATTTGGAACAAGAAGAGACCTAGAATAACAAGGGTGATCCTGGGCAACAAAGACAAGACGGGGCATCGCAATTCCTGACCTGAAATTATACTATAAAGCTACTGTGATAAAAACAGTGTGGTACTGGCGAAAAAACAGACCCAAGGATCAATGCAATAGATTAGAGGATCCAGAAACAACTCCAGACACACTAAGCTATCTTATCTTTGACAAAGGTGCCAAACACATTCACTGGAAGAAAGATAGCCTTTTTAATAAACGGTGTTGGAAAAACTGGCTTTCCACATGCCAAAGATTAAGATTAGGCCCATATCTTTCACCATGTACTAAGTTAAAATCTAAATGGATTAAATATCTCAACATTAAAACAGAAATATTAAATCTACTGGAAGACAGAGTAGGTAAAACTCTTTAAGACTTTGGTGTAGGCAAAGACTTTATAAATAAAAGCCAGACTGCACAGGAACTATCACAAAGAATCAACAAATGAGATCTCATCCTACTGAAAAGCTTTTGCACAGCAAGAGAAACCACCAACAGTGTGAAGAGACTACCCACAATGTGGGAGAAACTGTTTGCCAGGTGTCCCTTAGATAAAGGATTAAAATCAAAAACCTATAAAGAACTTAAAAAAATCAGCCCTCCAAGATTTAGAGACCCAATCCAAAAATGGGCATCTGAGATGAACACACACTTCTCGGATGAAGAAGTACAAACAGCAAATAAATACGTGAAAAAATGTTCAACAGCACTTAACATTTGAGAGATACAAATGAAAGTAACACTCAGATTCCACCTCGCCCCAGAAAGAATGGCTAGTATTATGAAGTCAACCAATAACAAATGCTGGAGGGGTTGTGGGCAAAAAGGAACCTTTCTCCACTGTTGGTAGGAATGCAGACTGGTGCAACTACTGTGGAAGTCAGTGTGGAGATTTCTCAAAAAGCTAGGCTTGGAGCCGGGCGTGGGGGCGTAGGCCTTTAATCCCAGCACTCAGGATGCTGAGGTAGGAGGCGCATTGTGAGTTTGAGGCTGGCTTGGGCCACAACGCGAGTGCAAGGCTGGTCTGAGCTACATAGTGTGACCCTGCCTCAAAACACCAGGGCCGGGAGTTGGGCTCAGTGGCTTAAGTGCCTGCCCTGGCAGGTGCAAGGTTGTGAGTTCAATCCCCAGTGCTGCAAAGAAAAAAAAAAGCTAGGATTGGAGGTCCCATTTGATCCAGCCATTCCCCTTCTGGGTATCTTCCCGAAAGAACTAAAAACATCTCACCACAGTGATATACATGCACCTATGTTCATAGCTGCCCACAACCTAAATGACCCCTGGACTGAGGAATGGATAAAAAAGATGTGGTATTTCCACATAATGGAATACTACTCAGCTATAAAGAACAATAAACTAGACATTTTCACCCTTAAATGGATGAGTACTGAAAATATACTTCTCAGTGAACTAAATAAGTCACACATATGTGACTACTGCATTGTTGCACTGGTGTGATGAACTGAAACAAAACCTATGTATATAAAAAATTAGTTGGGACAGTCAGAGAAAAAGAATTTTGAGTGAAATGTAGTTTTCTCAGGGTCATCTTCAGATTTTATTTTTTATTTTTTTATTTTTTTGTGGCACCGGGGATTGAACTCACAACCTTGTGCCTGTCAGGCAGGCACATAAGCCGCTGAGCCAAACTCCCGGCCCTAGTTTTTTGAGGCAGGGTCACACTGTGTAGCTCAGTCCGGCCTTGTGCTCGCACTGTAGCCCAAGCCGGCCTCGAACTCACAATGCTCCTCCTGCCTCAGCCTCCCGAGTGCTGGGATTAAAGGCGTGTGCCACCATGCCCTGCTCAGATTTTATTTTTAATGTGAAATGTTTATTTGAAAACAACAGTGTAATCATAACAAAAAAAACAGTCATATAGCAGGTTTCTCTTGATACACTGAAGCAAAAGTTTTATGTTAATAATTTGTTGGATAATGTTTCATGTCTATATTTTTTATCTTAAATAATTTCTGAGAATATAGTAATATGCAATGTGCTGATGATTGTCACTGTCTTATTGGCTGGTTGTGAAATTGTTTTGTTTTGATTTCTTATTTTCCTTTTAAAATTAAAAAAAAATTTTGCATGAATTACAGAAAAAAAAAATAAAGTAAAACTTAAGAGAGTTGTTGTTTTGCTGTTCTGAGACTAGGTCTTGCTGTGTAGCCCAGGCTGGCCTTGAAACCTTGATCCTCCTGCCTAAGCTTTCTGAGTGCCGGGATTACAGGTGTGCACCACCATGCCCAGTTGAAAGTTTTTCTTAAGTACATATTACAGGATTTGGAAATAAAGGAAAAGCTAAAGTAAAAAGGTAAAGAGTAGTAATGACAAGTCACTGCATTTGACTGGGATCCTGGTCCACACAAGATGAAGAACAGGAAATAAACAGCAGGGCTAGGGCTAGACACACACTGTGGAGGTTCTTAAGACCCTGAACTGGGATGGGTATGCTGCTCAGTGGCATAGCATGCGTGAGGCCCGGCTATCAGTCCCAGCATGGCTAAAATAAATCCTAGTTTAGTTAAAAATTGGTTTTTCTGTTTTGTTTTTTGCTGCTGGAGATGGAGCCCATGGCTTCACACACACTAGGCAAGCACTCTGTCACTGATCTACATTCCTAGCCCTTTAAAAACATTTATTTTGAGATAGCATGTTGCTAAGAAGCCCAGCATGGTCTTGAACTTGCAATCCTCCTGCACTGGCCTCGTAATTAGGACTATATGAATGTGCACAATGCCTGGCCTATACCATTATAAAACGTATGTTTTATATCTACTACCTCTTCATCATCCCCTTTAATAAAATACTATATATATACCTGTAATCAAGAACTCTACGCCTCGCGTGGTGGTACATGCCTGTAATTCCAGCACTTAGGAGGCTGACGCAGGAGGAACAAATTCAAGGCCAGCCTGGGCTACACAGAGTTCAAGGCTAGCCTGCGTAGTGGGACCTTGTCTCAAAAACAAAAACAAAACTCAAACCAAAATCATGCTGATAACTGTAAAAGAAACTACTAAATGTCAAAAAAAACCAGCTATGAGACTGGAGTTACAGCTCCATAGTAGAGTGCTTGCCTAGCACAAGCAAGGTCTCTAGACTACAAAGAAAAAGATCAGCTCTCACTTATGAGCCGCTGACTGGCAAATTGCAATCTATTCCTCTTCTCCACAAAAGGAGAGCTTCTGTGGAAATGATCTCATAGCTCTAAGGGACCTATCCTAGGATCTCTGTGTTCCCTAAACTCTTTCTTTCTTTTTTTGAAACAGGGTCTTGCTGTGTAGTCCAGACTAGTCATAAACTCACTATGTAGCGCAGGCTGGCCTCAAACTCTTGGCAATCCTCCTGCCTCAACTTTCCATGTGCTGGGATTACAGGTGTGCACCACCATACCCAGCTTTCAGTTAATTTTCAAAGTCACACAGCATTATGTTTTTTGCCTACATCCCTATTTCAATTAAGCTCTTCATAAGTAAGAGGACCCTCACAAGTTCATCTGAGAACCATACTGTACTAGTGCATCACTCCAAAGTTTATTACCTTTTGTCCTCGCTTCATTGGCTGCACACCTGCAACATTTTTGCTTGTGTTCTGGTGAGTTTCAATGTGTACAGCACTTTCTTTTTCTTTGTCTTTTTCTTCTATCACTTCTAAATCCCCTGAGTCACTTGGAGGTTTTTTCTTCTTCATTTCCCTAAATACAGAAGTTGTAAAAGCATTAAAATTCTTCCAACTTCAGGGCTGGGGCTATAGCTCAGTGGCACTGCACTTGTCTGGCAAGCATGAGGTCCTGAGTTCAATTCCTGGCACCAAAAAAAAAAATTCTTAGAACTTCAAATTCTTGGTGCCATAAAAAAAATCACAAAGGGGAAGGGGAACATGAATAATATATAAAAGATCAAGGCCTCTGCTTAACTTGGTCACCTCCAGGCTACAATAACAGGCTGAAATAATCACATTCCAAAGAACTGAAAATTCCCATCTCCTGGATCTACCTTTCTGACATGAGCCAGCACACTGCCACCCTTGGCTTATCCCTACTCAACTAGCTGCACTCGCTTAGCTGGCAAATTCAGGCCAGGCGCTGGGATTTGAAGTCTTTGCATCAAAATGGCCTTGACAACTCTTGAGCATTCAATAAAACATCAGTTGACTGGTTAAAGTGGGTATTAAAAAAAATGAAGATTAAGGAGGAGGGAACACTGAATTGCTTCAATATTTTTCTTTGTATTCCCAATGCCACTATTTTAGTCCAGGTCCTGACGACTTCCTCTCATTGAGCCCCATACCCTGTCCTGCCTGAACTCATACATTACTCTTCCTCTTCATACCGTCTTCAGGATAAAGTCCTACCTCTTTAGCTTGTCAGTCCAAATTCTCCATTTTTATCTAAATTACCTCTATAATCTTATCATCTGCCAGTTCACAAACATGAATGTTCTCTTCCGTTCACCTCAGTCTGTTTTATCAGGTCTCCAAAGCATCAAACATATTACCTCTAAACTCCTCTCCCCTTTGTTGGCTAATGCTGCTTTTTCTTGGCACCTCTCTCTCCTTATCTTATTGTGCCAAACTGCTACTTTATCTTCAAGCGACACTTCTAGGGGCTGGGGTGGTAGTGAAGAGCAAACTGAGGGGCACTCAACCATTGAGCTACATCCCCAGTCTTTTTTTTTTGGTACTGGGGATCAAACTCAGGACCTCGCGCTTGCCAGGCAGGCGCTTATGCCACTGAGCTAAATCCTCGGCCCGCCCAGCCATTTTTTATTTTGATACAGGTTCTTGCTAAGCTGTCCTGGCAGGATTCACACGTGCAGGTGCCTTGACTCAGCCTCCCGACTGCTGGGATTGCAGGCATGTGCTACCGTGCCCAGTGTCACAGGCAGACTTCTGATAGTATTTCCCAAAACATCTCAACTCAACAGTGATCTGACTCTTACTATATCACTTTCAGATCACTCGTGACTATTGCCAGGACTCAAAACCTCTTGAAGGTTGACCTTGATACTTTACCTCTTTATACACTCTGTACTTAATGCACTGCCGTGCATTCAGAAAGTTCTTTGTAATTCTTTTTTTTTTTTTTTTTTTTTGCGGCACCGGGGATCAAACTCACAACCTCACGCCTGCCAGGGCAGGTGCTTAAGCCGCTGAGCCAAACTCCCAGCCCTAGTTTTTTGAGGCAGGGTCGCACTATGTAGCTCAGGCCAGCCTTGCGCTCGCGTTGTAGCCCAAGCCGGCCTCGAACTCACAACGCTTCTCCTACCTCAGCCTCCCTAGTGCTGGGATTAAAGGCGTGCGCCACCATGCCCAGCTCTCTTTGTAATTCTTTAATGGTTTTCTCACCCAAAAATGTTATATTATCTATTCCAATCTGGAGCCCTTTATTCTAGAGTGCTTTACTGGTAGCAGACCCCTTTGTATGCCCATTCGCCTCCAGAGACCTGTTACTAGAATATAAATAAATAAAAACTGAGTGCAAAGTCCTGAGTTTGATTTCTGACACCAACAAATAAATATAAATATAAATAAATAAAAACTGGCCAGGCATGTTGGCACACACCTGTGACCACAGCACTCAGGAGGCTGAGCCAGGAGCATCACTGAAAGTTTGAGGCCAGCCTGGACTACATAGTGAGACCCTGTCTCAGATTAAATAAATAAATATCAAAGGACTGGGGTTGTAAATTCAGTTAGGAAGAATGCTTGCCTAGGATTCATGAGGCCCTGGACTCAGTCTCTAGCACTACACATTAAAAAACAAAGCATAACAAAAACCCATAAAAACCAAAGTTTACATAAAAAATCCCTACCTTCAAACATTTCCATTTATTCCTATCAGTATTAGAACCAGACTATCTACTTCATAAACTACAATCACTCATGCACATGTTTATGCACTGCAAGACCTGTCTTATTACTCAATCTATCTCCTACTATCCTGACAGACTAGGGCCCTATAGTTTAATATCAAAATTTAAAGATTTCTGCTAAATCTTGGTAATTTTAATAAAGGAAGTTTTTAGAACAGTTAACTAATCTGTGAGAGCTGAGCTGCCAATTTTGTTTGTTTTTGTGGGGCGATTTTCTCTTTTTCTTTCCTTTTTCTTTTTTTTTTTGTTATGTAGTTCAGACTGACTGTGAACTCACTAGGTAGCTCAGGCTGGCCTTGAAGTTGCAGCAATTCTCCTGCCTCAGCCTCCAGAGTGCTGGGATTATAGATGTGCACCACCACACATGGCCTGAGCTGTCAGTATTTTTTTTTTTTTTTTTTTTGCGGCACCGGGGATCGAACTCACAACCTCGCGCCTGCCGGGGCAGGCGCTTAAGCTGCTGAGCCAAACTCCCGGCCCTAGTTTTTTGAGGCAGGGTCGCACTATGTAGCTCAGGCTGGCCTTGCACTCGCGTTGTAGCCCAAGCCAGCCTCGAACTCACAATGCTTCTCCTACCTCAGCCTCCCAAGTTGCTGGGATTAAAGGCGTGCGCCACCTGAGCTGTCAGTATTAAAAGTTACAAAAACATGCTTTTCAGGTAGAAAACACAAATGTTACCTACCTTCTTTCCTTGGCTGACAAATGTCTTCGGCTCTGTAATTTGCTTTCACTCTATTAAAATAAAAGGACAAGCAAATATAGTAAATCTTTATGGTTAAATTTTCAAAAGTTAAAAGAAAATTATCAAAAAACCATGATTTTTTTCATAACATTTTGAAAATATCTTACTGAATTAGAAGATTCTTTTTTTGAAGCTGATTTCTGGAAAGACCTATAAAAACAAAGAAAAGTCTACTAGTCTACAAAAAAACCCACTAATCTCAAAACTTTCTCATGTGATATTCTCAATTACTTCCAATCCTACAAACTTTCAAATTTGGTAAGATTAGAAAAAAGCAATGCAATCAAATCATTAATCTCTCTTTTTTCTTTGTCATCTTTTTGAGACAGTTTCACTATGCAGTTCAGGATGGCCTTGAACTCACTCTGTAACCCAGATTGGCCTTAAGTCGCAGCAATCCTCCTGCCCCAGTCTCCCAAGTGCTGGGATCACAGGTGTGCACCACCATGCCCAGTCTTTTTATATATTCTTAAATACAAACAGGTGGTGACATGCTGAAAACTTTTATGTGCCAGGGGTTGCTAGATGCTTTAGACATAAGGTTGTCACCAAAACCCTGTGAAAGGGACAGCACTCCATTTTCACTAAGAACAAAGCTACAGCTTAAGACATATTCTACGGCTCAATTTTGGTCTGTTCAACTCCTAAGTCTTTTTTTTTTTTGGTCTTTTTAAGACAGGGTCTCACTATGCAGTTCAGGCTGGCCTTAAGCTCACTTTGTAGCCTAGGATGGTCTTAAATTCACAGTGATCCTCCTGCCTCAGCATACCAAGTACTGGGATTACAGGCATGCACCACCACACCTGACTTGCTATTCTTTTTTTTTTTTTTTTTTTGCGGCACTGGGGATCAAACTCACAACCTTGCATCTGCCAGTGCAGGCGCTTAAGCCACTGAGCCAAACTCCCAGCCCTGGTTTTTTGAGGCAGGGTCGCACTGGGTAGCTCAGGCCGGCCTTGTGCTCACGTTGTAGCCCAAGCCGGCCTCGAACTCACAACGCTCCTCCTACCTCAGCCTCCCGAGTGCTGGGATTAAAGGCGTGCGCCACCACACCCAGCTCCAGGCCTAGTTTTTTGAGGCAGGGTCACACTATGTAGCTCAGGCCAGCCTTGGGCTCACGTTGTAGCCCAAACTGGCCTTGAACTCACAACGCTCCTCCTACCTCAGCCTCCCGAGTGCTAGGATTAAAGGCGTGCGCCACCATGCCTGACTGCTAAGTCATTTTTTATATATCCAATAATAATACTTTTTAAACTATGGATTGTTCATCTGGTTATTGATAAGCCATTAAAACCTCTTTTTATAAATAAAACAGAATTATTAAAAAACAAAACCTTTGCTAGGTTATTAGCATTTAGAACCATTTGCTTGTCTGTATTTTAACCTATACTGGTCACTTTTGTATTTATGTACTTTTCTACCCTAGTTCTGGGAGTCTGAGAGAGACCCAAACGAATGTTGAAAAAAGAAGAAAACAATGGAGAGTAACCTTGGGAGCTGTTGAAGGTGGAAATTGATCACACGTGCAGGGCTGGGGCGTGGCTGTCCCAAGAACAAAGAGCGCCAGGGCAGCCATGTAAAAAAACTGCTTCCAAAAAAAAAGTTGCTTCAGCCCAAAGAAACCACCAAGCCCCTAGACAATCCAAGCAACAGGTTGTTAGGCAAAAGAATACTGCATGATATTAAATTGCTAAAATATATAAATGCCCCTGTAGTGAAGGGGCAATTTCCTTCCTCCCATCTGGAGAGAGGGCTTCACCTGACCCCAGCTTTCTGTGTCTCGTCTTTATTTCTTCACCTTCTCATTGCCCTTAACAGTCCTCGCCCCATGAACCTCGAGAGCTTCATGGGTCACGGCAGAGTAAAAGTATGAGGTTAATAGCAGATTATAAGGATTATTTTATCACTGTAAGCTTACAAAATAAAATCAAAATTCCATCTTTTTAATTACCTTTGGGATTGAAGATGAGACAAGTCAATGGTAGTATCAGGATACTCTATCCCCTCCTCTTCATCCTTCACCTCACCAGTAGGCTCCTGATCTTTCAAAGCCTCTTCAGATTGACCTTCATCTTCAGAGCTTTCGTCCTGAACTAGTCCCTCATTTATTTCATCTACACCACTCTGAACAGTAACATTGTCTTGGTCAGCAGGAGTCACGAGTTCCACTTCTATAGGTTCTTCACCTAATTCCTCTTTATCTTCTTCACTAGTGGTGTTGCCTCCGTCTACAGAATTATAGGAAAGTCAGTAGTATATAGGCCTACCAACAAGGATATGTGCATTTCTTAAAAAACGTCATAAAAAATTCCATTAACTCCCTGCTTCTCTGAAAGATAACCAGAAAAATACCTGACCATTCCCACAGGGTACTACTCTGACTTACACAAAATGATAATCTATATTACCAGGCTGGATTATCTGATCCCTGACATTCTCTTACCATAATAACTTTCTTTGCTGGACATTACTACCATTTCTACAACCAAAAACATAACTTGCCTTTCTCTGATACTTCCAAAAAGTCAGACAATAAAATAAGTTGTGTAAAATTCTTAGTTTTTATAAGCTAAAAATGAAAACTAAAGTTAATACATGTTATGTAACTGATATATCAAAAGTACTCATACGATGGCAAAAAGAATACTGGCTAATATCACAGGATCCAGTTGCCTAAACTATAAAATAAGATGCCACCACCCATCAACGATAGTAATGAAAATTTTAAAATATTATATATAACGCATTTAATATAGAACCAGCAACATAGTGAACATTATTAGAATCTGACAGACAAGAGTTGTAAATGAAATACTGTAATATTTATTCCAGAAATGAATGACCCTAAGAGAAAATTGAAAAAGTAGTTTATCGGGAGGCTGAGGTAGGCGGAGCATTGTGAGTTTGAGGCCAGCTCGGGCTACAACGCGAGCGCAAGATCGGCTGAGCTACATAGTGCGACCCTGCCTCAAAAAACCAGGGCCGGGAGTTTGGCTCAGTGGCTTAAGTGCCTGTCTGTCAGGTTCGAGGTTGTGAGTTCAATCCCTGGTGCCACAAAAAAAAAAAAAAAAAGGTAGTTTAAGGGCACACTTTCTCTAGATTCCTTAGGTTGGTGGATAAATTTATTCCAGCAACTAGAGGTGCTTCCTCCTTGAAGCAAATACATTGTTAAATCAACTCAAATTCTCATATGAGAATTGTGCTTGCTATAAATTCATCCTCTTATCATTTCTAATTGCTGATCCTAAATGTAAATGCTGGTTCACATAGCTCGATCTATCTTTGGTAAGAACATTTATGGATTACCCATTAAATACTGAAGTTTTATCACGTAAAGATATACTACAGTTACAGATGCAATTAAATACTTTGTAATTCACTAGAATATGTCACATTTCCATAATACAAAATTCACTAAAATTGACAACACTGTGTTCTGTGAAAAAGTTCAGTTATTCCAAGAGACATGATCACCGAAATAAGTATTCAGACATAAAACCAGACAATAGAAAAAGCGCAATTTATTAAAATTTGTGAACTACCTAGTTGTTCCATTTCTTCTGATACAAGTTCACTGGAGCAACTTTCCAGCGTCTCCAAGTCTTCATCCTGCACTCTGACTTTCCGTTCACCCCGATGTCTCCAAACAGACGACTCATCTACCTACAGAAAGAGTTCTTTTTTACTGATGGAACTTTTAGGCAAAATATATAAAAATGTAAAATAAAGCAAAACAACCAAACATAAAAAGAAACTAAAGGGTACCTTAAAGAGAAAACTAAATCCCATCATCAGATATGAGGGGGGAAGGAAATTCTTCTTTCCTACAAAATGAACATTAATTTTCATTAAAAAATCAGTTTTCTCCATTATTTGGCCTGTAAATATCTGACACCAGTGATCATATCCATTTTGTCTTTCACTGTGATATTAAGGACATTTCCCATTTACAGAATGTGATTACTTTTATTAAAAAGGTCAGGCTATGGGGCTGGGTGGACCAGTCACTTTTGTTCTGAGTCCCCAGAAGGAACTAAGGGATAGTGCAAAAATGAGGAACATCCAAGTTCGTATGTCTGTATGTCTGAATCTGAGGACCCCACAGGTGTATTTTTGGGAAAATGAAACTATACTCTTGAGCTTCTGTAGTGCTGAAGGATGTGTTCCTGGCTCCCACAGGTTTCTGGGAAGCAGTTCAAAACCAGCCCTGGTGTGATCAGTAAGACATCTTTGAGTGTCATCTCTGCAGTAATGATATTAACCATTAATACGGGTTGGGGGAGCTGCCAGCGACAGGGCTAGGGCTGCTGTTTTATGGTTTGTCTAGACGTCCCCCTAAGGCCTCATGTAGTCTTAGGTGAGGCTTTTTCAGAATGTGTGATGCTGGAATTAAGGTGTGTGATTACTAAACTGGTCCACTGATTGGTTTGGCACCACTGTAATTCCAGTAGCCCCGAGAGAATATACGAGTGGCAGAAAGCTGCTGCTAAGGTCCCTTACTTGGTTTGCTCCCTTTTGCCTGCCATGAACTGCTTCTCTTCTGTGATGCTTGTCTGTCACCCTGCCTTGCCACCAGCTGACTAGGGACTGAACCCTCTACAAACTATGAGCCAAATAAACCTTTCCTCTCTTAACTTTGGCTGCTGGGTATTGTGTCTCAGCAATGAAAAAGTAAGGCAGAGTGGAGGGCTGGGGTGAGTCTGCTGTGGGCCCACAGTTCCCACCCACATCTGGAGAAGTCACTGGGTCTCTGGGTCTCCCACATTCTGTCCCCATGTGTGCTGTGCCTCTTTTTCAGTTAGGACTGTCTTCCATGAGGGCAGGGCCCATCCTGAGCACCTTCCACCAAGGTGTTCTGAAGAAGCTGAGATGGGTAGGCAACCGCCGTCAGCACAGACCCAGGGAAGGGTTGGTCTGGGTGTCCAGCTGTTGGCCAGGAGTGTCAGCTTCAGGTGCCCTTGGCTGGCCAGTGTGAGGCACACCCACCATAGCCAGGGTAACTTTGGTCACCAGGATCAAAGCAGTGAGTGCTATACTCTCGAAACTGGCTTGTATGCCTCTCTGGCTATAACACTATCTTGGCAACTGCCTGGAACCTGTGCATATGGTAAGTCTATCTGGAGGGCAACAGGAGGTTCCAGAGCTCTCAGACCTAGCACCAGCCACCCCCCAAAGCTGCTGTCCAGGTCCAGCTCCAAAACCAACCTGCAACAGTTCTGGGTGGGCCTAGGAGTTACTGGATCTCAGCTATTTCTTTATGCCTCTTTATGCTGTGCCCCAGATGCCCCAATAGGGTGTCATCCCTACGGAAGCTCCCTTGGAATGGTGTCACCCTGTCCCGGGAGTCTGCCCTGAGCATGCCCTGCTGCCTAAGAGAACTGTTAAAGCAGCAGGCAGGAAGGGGGTCACCCCCTGGATCAGGTACCTGCTGCTGTCCCTTTTCCCTGGGTACTGTGCAGCCACAGGGCTCTGGTCTCCCCTGGACTGGCCTGCCGTCCTTTTCTCACCGCCAGACACTAAAACCTGAGCTGCAGTGAGGGGCCTGGGGCCCTGAAGGAGAAGATGCTTCTGTCCCTTCCCTCTTGGGGACCACTGGGGAGACAAGGTAGAGGGTGGGGGTTTGAGTTTGAGGAAGGGGAGGGGAGACCTTCAGTGTTTCCCTGCTACCTGTTGTATTCTACGGCAATCATTTAGCAGGAGTATGTTTTAATACCTGCCACCTAAGCCAGGCATGGTGGCGCACGCCTTTAATCCCAGCACTCGGGAGGCTGAGGTAGGAGAAGCATTATGAGTTTGAGGCTGGCTTGGGCTACAACTCAAGCGCAAGGCCAGCATGAGCTACATAGTGCGACCCTGCCTCAAAAAACCAGGGCCAGGAGTTTGGCTCAATGGCTTAAGCGCTTGTCTGGCAGGCGCGAAGTTGTGAGTTCAATCCCCAGTGCTGGAAAAAAAAACCAAAAAAAAACTGCCACCTAACTTCTGGGTCCTGTATGCGAGGTTCCAGTCTAAAGTTATTTTCTGAGATTAACAAAGAAAAAAAGGATCAGCCTATACTTTCTCATCCTTGAAACTAAACTGTGAAAATACACTCACCAAAAAAAAATGTAATGACAATGATAGGATGAATGCTAAAATTTGCCACACAAAGGCAAAACTTTGCTTATTTCATAACAGATATCATATATGAAATTTATGCTCTGAAAATACTTGTAGATGGTTCTCAACCCTGTCTCTATAATCCACTGGCAAGTCAGGGATATTTTTCACCTCTTATCATGAAGCTTCCGGTTGTCAAATATTCTCCAGTTGGTGCTGTTTTAGAAACCTAAGTAAGGAACACAAAGATGTATTATATTTCTTACCTTAAGAAATACGAAGTTTTTTGCACTCAAGAGGAGAAAGTAGTCGTATTCAAGTGAGCAACGCAATGTCCCGAAAAGCAGAATTTACCAAAAATTCTCAACACTGAAGGACAGTTACCCTTAAATGATAGATACACCTTTGGCAGCAACAAAGAAATAACAAAGTGTCTACTACATCAGTAATTTTCAAATGCCATGGACTACAGCCACAACTAGTCCACTCCTTTCATCCACTATAGGATATAAGGAGAAAAGTAAAGATAATTTAGTAAGCATATTACAAAGCTACAACTAAAATAAAACTGTATTTATTAAATCCTTTTGAGAAACTTTTTGTTAATAAAATAGCTTTTCATTTCAAGAAACAATGATAAGAGTAGGCTTTTAAAACATAACCTATGGGGGCTGGGGATTTAGCTCAGTGGTACAAGTGCCTGTCTGGCAAGTGCAAGGTCATGAGTTTGATTCCTGGTAAAAAAAAAAAAAAAAAAAAAAAATCCTAAAATCGATCAATCAATCATATCCTAAACTGGGAGCGGTGGTGTGCACCTATAATTCTGGCTACCTGGGAGGCACTGAACTGTAAAACTGAGCCCACCCTGGCAAAAGAAAGTGAAATTCTGTCAAGAAAAAAAAAGAGTGTGTGTGTGTGTGTCTGTATCTAGCAGAAAAAACTGAGTGAAGGGCTCGGGGTTTAGCTCAGTGGCGTAAGCATCTGCCTGGTAGGTATAAGGCTGTGAGTTTGATCCCTGATACCAATAAAAAAAAAAAAAAAAAAAAAAAAAAAAAAAAAAAAAAAAAAAAAAAAAAAAAAAAAAAAAAAAAAAAAAAAAGAAGAAGAAGAAAAAAAAAAATCAATGAGAAAAAATCTGAGTGAACTTACTTTATAATTTTAAAACATTTTATGAATCTTCAAAACCAAATCTGATAATATATTTGTCATAAAGTTATTAAAACATCATTGAAAAATCTTACAAAAGAATCAGAACCACTTTTATAATAGTGCTGTGGCAAAAAAGTAACCTATAAGTATTACTAATTCCCTAAAAAAAATACAGCAGATAATAAATACCAATAGCTATCATAGAATAAAACTAAATCTGAGGGGAGATAATAGAATTGAACTCTTGCTGGGGATATAGCTCAGTGGCACAGCACCTGCCTGGCAAGTGCAAGGTCCTGAGTTCAATTCCTGGTACCAAAAACAAAACAACAAAAACAAAAAAAAACAGAATTGAACTCTTTACCCTACCATATATACCATATGGTTTCAGGACCTTTAAAAAGTATATCTCTATCAACTTTAATTTTTTGGGGTTTTTTTGTTTTTTCTTTAGTACCGGGGATCGAACTCACGACCTCATGCTTGCCAGCCAGGGGCTTGTGCCACTGAGCTAAACGCCCAGCTCAACTTAAATTCTTGAAAATATGAAATGAGTAGCAATGTGAAGTCAAATATCGAATGAAGCATTATCAAATGAAACAATATTAACCACAAAGGGCAATTACTAAAACCAAGGGAATACAAAAAGCATAAGATACACTTTCTTTTCTGAAAGTGCAAAGACAAATTCCAACAAAGATGAACAGGAGCAGGACCTTTTAGGTCAAAAAGCCATCCTAACAAGAACATTCTTTATTCTGTATAACTACATGAGTGTTCTTTTTTTTTTTCTTTTTCTTTTTCTTTTTGCGGCACCGGGGATTGAACTCACAACCCCGCGCCTGCCTGACAGGCTTTTAACCTGCTGAGCCAAACTCCCGGCCCTGGTTTTTTGAGGCAGGGTCGCACTGTGTAGCTCAGGCCGGTCTTGTGCTCGCGTTGTAGCCCAAGCCGGCCTCGAACTCACAACGCTCCACCTACCTCAGCCTCCCGAGTGCTGGGATTAAAGGCGTGCGCCACCACGCCCGGCTCATGAGTGTTCTTTTCATTTAGGTCTTTGCTCAAATCTTACCCAGATGGGCCTTCCCTGATGCTGTATGTAGAATAGTAGCTCTTAGAGCACTCTACCTAACATATGCTTTAATATTTTTTCTTGCAATCGGATACGTACATATTTTTCTGTACCACCTAAGTGTTCTATCAAGGTAGGTGCTTTGCCTAATTTACTTCTGTACCCTCCAAATTTGGCACTGAGTGTAGCTCTTAATAAATTAAGAAAAAGGACCACAGCCCTTATTACCTGATGATGGTACACCCACCAAGCACTGGTGATAATGCGCGCATCCCAAGCAGCACTGTAGCAAAGCGCCATCGTGCCTGCCTCGGTCAGTGTCCGCGGAGGGATGGGTTCTCCTGTAACAACAACGCCACTGGGCAATAGCCACGCACAGATTTCCCAGAGAGCAAAATGCGAAGGCCTTCTGTAACAATGGGTTCAGGCTTCTTCTGTCTTAAATATGCGTATCACCTTTTATTTCAGTATCATAAAGAGTTACTATTTTCACTAAAATATATTTATATGACAGGCTTTTATTTTTATGATGGGATTTTAAATGACCTACATAAATAAAAAAAACTCATTTATAGCAATAATTCTAACTTAACTCTAGAAAGTATAATTTTGAAAAATAAAAAAACCTAACCAAAGAAGGTAAGTTTATTAATCTTTTCAAAGGATCACATTGTTTTGTTGATTCTATTCTTTTTTTTTTTTTTTTGGTACTGAGGATCAAAATCACAACCTCGCACTTGCCAGGCAGGCACTGTGCCCACTGAGCTATATCCCCGGCTTGTTATTCTATTCTTTTCCTATTTGTCTCATTTATCTCTATCTAAGTTTTATTATTTCCTTCCTAGCTTGGGTTCTCCTTTTCTGTTCTTAAGATGTGGAGTTACTGATCTGAGTGACAGCTTTCCTCTTTTTTAACACACATTTCCAAAAGTTAGACATTAACAGCTAGAAATCCTCAAAGCAATGCTTTAGCTGCATCTTTTTTTTTTTTTTTGTCTGCATCTCTTAAGTCCTAAAACACTGTGTTTTTCTTTCACTCATCTCAAAGTATTTCCTGATACTCTTTGTGATCTCCTGTTTGAGACACTGGTTGAGTGTCATTTAATTTCCATACATTTATGAATTTTCCAAATTTTCTTCCACAACTAGCTTCTGATTTCACTACATTAAGGTAATAAAATTTTGTATGATTTCAGTCATCTTAAATTTACCTTGTTTTGCAGTCTATCTTGGACAACATTCCACGCGTAATTGAGAAAAAAATATTTTCCTGCTATTAGGTGGGCTTTGGGTTGGGTTCTAGAAATGCTGCTTTGATTTAGCTAGATTATAGCATCGTTCAAGTCTCCTACTTCCTTGCTGATCTTGTGTCTAATTATTCTATCTATGACTAAAACTTCAATGTTGAAATTTCCAAATATCATCATCTATCTGTCTATTTCTCCTCTCAATATTGTCTAGTTTTGCTTCATATATTGTAGGACTCTATTGCTGGATGTATACAAATTTATAGTTGCTATTCCTTCTTCATGAAATACACTTTTGTCGTTATATCCTTTATTAATTCTTATAGTTACTCTAAAAATATTTTAAGGAAAGTAACAAATTCTGAATAACAGAAATATATTACCTGTTGGGTTCCTAATTACGCAGCTAGTAGCTCCATGAAGATCAGCATGTACATAAATATCTCCTAAAATAAAGACAAATACAAAATAATACTTTTAAATCTTTCTTTGTTCTATTTCTTTCTTTTTTTGGGGGCGGGTACTGGGGATCGAACTCACAACCTCGCACCTGCCAGGCAGATGCTTAGGCCACTGAGCTAAATCCCCAGTCCTATTTTTTGAGACGGGGTCTCACTATGCAGTTCAGGCTGGACTTGAAGTCACTTTGCAGACCAGGACAGTGTTGAACTCACAACGATCCTCCTGCCTCAGCCTCCTGAGTGCTGGGATTAAAGGCGTGCGCCACCATGCCCAGTCCTGTTTTCTTTTTCTTTGTGAGATGGGGTGTTATTATGTTACTCAGGCTGATGCAGAATTGCTGGGGTCAAGACCCTCCTGCCACAGCCTCCCAAGTAGCTGCAGCTATAGGCATGCACATAAGAATCAGTATCTAATATTGAGATACATGATCCAATCATTTAAGAGAAAATGTTTTAAAGCCAAAGTGTGGTGGCACACAATAACATCAGCTACACAGGAAGCTGAGGCAAGTGGACTGCAATTTTGAGGACAGGTTAGGCAACTTAGCAAAATCCTGTCTCAAAATAAATTTGAAAATGACCTGGAGGCATAACTCTGGAGAGTCTTGCCTAGCGTGCATGAAGGCCTGGGTTAAATCTCCACTACTAGAAAAAAAGTTTTTTAGAAGTTTAATCTTACCTACCTGGTGTCAAATATCTTTTCACAATTATTTCATTCTGTTGTTGATCTCGTCCGCCTATAATTAGATAGTTCTCTGAGCTAATGAACCACAGAAATTTCTCAAACCTACCAAGTTGAAAGGAAATAAAGTTAACACTTCTTTCTTTACAGTTACCTGAACTTATATCCCACTTGCAAATGAAGCAAAGCAGGAAGCTATCCTGCCTGTGTAGGATAAGACAACTTGATGGTTTATTACCTTTAAAGCATCAACCTAAAAACCTGAAATATAAGATACTCTTAAAGCAGTCTTGCAAGAAATTAATTCTACATTTAAAAAAAGGATCTTCTTACTGTATAAGAAACAGCCTTCTTAAACTCAAAGATAACTTATGATAATGAAATACACAAAGCGCCCCTCGCGGGGCCCGGCCCAGGCCACCCGGCCTGAGCGGCACTGGCACGTGGGCTTGGAATCAGGGACAAACAGTACCACCCCTCCCACCCCCCCACCCCCGTCAGCAAGCTGCTGTTTCGGAGGTCTGGCTAAATTGATAGCAACCAGGGAACATCAACAAACTTTTGTTTTGTAGATTTGGCCAGGCCTCTGGTCAACAACCGAAGCATCTCTTTACAGTGGGAAACGAGGCAAGTATGGGGGATTCTCTTCTGTCTTGTCTTTTATTATTAATAAAATATTTTTAAAAAAAAATTTAAAAAAATATAAATTTATAAAAAAAGAAATACACAAAGCGAAAATACAAAATGTCAAAGGGTCCTTAGGTGTAGCTTTAAATGGGGCACTAAGCAGGCTTTAGCCACTTTTTTTTTTCTGGTACCGGGGATTTGACTCAGAACCTCGAGCCTGCCAGACAGGTGCTCAGGCCACTGAGCTAAATCCCTGGCCTATTTTTTGAGACAGGGTCTCACTATGCAGTTCAGGCTGGCCTTGAACTCACTTTGTAGACCAGGCTGGTCTCAAACTCACAACGATCCTCCTGCCTTAGCCTCCCGAGTGCTGTGATTAAAGGCGTGTGCCACCACATCCGGCTCACCGGGCACTTTGTAAAAAAGAAACCTTTTATTCCTCCTCTTCCTCAATTAATCAACATAATTAATGTTTATATAGATGATATTCTTTATACTTTTTTTATACAAAAGGCCAAAATTTGCCTTCAGAAATGTAAAACTGCAACTTTCCCCAGAGTAGGATTTTGTAATTAATACTAGCAGGATGAAAAGTATATATATTTACATGACATTTAGAAAACAACAGACAATATAAATGAACATAAGTATTTACTATATTATGTATGACAATAGAGAATCTTCTGTATGGTTTAATCTATAATTTTAAAAGCTCTGGTTAAAGATGGAAGACAGCACACAGACATTAAACCAAACTCCCTCAGAGCCCCCAAACTGTAGCAGAAAAAGGATTTTATTAGTATTTTCTAATTGACTTGTGATTCAGTAACACACATTCATGGCTCAAAAGTTCATAAGAATACTGAGAAACGTGGCATGTCCAGTTCTCATCACCACTGTCAGAGGGAGCCACTGTGACCAGCTTCCTGCATCTCTCTCCAACTTGTGTACACAAAGACTAAAACATCTATTCTAACCTTCTCGTCAATATTCTAGACATATTACACACTATTTTGTGTACTACTTTTATTTATTTATTTATTTAAACATATCAAAGATGGCAGGAAACAGGGTTTAAGAATAGGGAGAGAAACAGGACTGGCTGAAAGCTCGGCTCGGTCGCTTCCCTAGACCTTTCCAGCTCTGCATCTCTAATTTCCTCTCTACACTAGCAGAAGTAGGGCCAACAAATGTAACACTGTACATTTAACATACATAAAACAGGACAGAGCAAACATCTGACATGTCCATGGTAAAACCACTAGCCTGTCATTTCCACCGGGCTCCCTGAACGCTGCAGCCAGGTCTTAACCTTACAAGTGGGAGAGAAAAATAATCATCCTGGGACAGGAGAACCAGATCAAAAAGCAAACAGTTGAAGGCAAGGCCCACACAATGGCCCACACCGATCATGTCACAAGTCCAATCACCTAGAGAACTTACAGTCAGCGGCTGTTGTTGGTTTTTATTTTTTTCTTGTGGTACTGGTGACTGAACCCAGGACCCTCTCACTGAGGCACACCCCTTTCCCGCCTCTCGTTTTTCTTTTTGGAGACAGGGTCTCACTAAATTGCCCAAGCTGGGTTCAGGGCCGGGAGTTTGGCTCAGTGGCCCAAGCTGGGTTTGGATTTGCAATCCTCCTCCTCCTCAGCCTCCCAAACTGCTGGGGTTACAGGTATGCCACTATGCCCAGTTCCATTCAGCATTTTAATACTCTGCTATAAAATACTGGTAGACAATTCAGGAACACCATGTATTAATGAAAGTCTCTTACATGAAAGCTAGGCATAAAACTAACCCAGATTTAAAAGGAGGCTGGGAGCCAGGCTCTGCCATGGGGATTGGTAAGAGACTCAGCAAGAAGACAAACCACGCCTTCCCGTGAGCCAGGCAGTGTGCAGCTGGGAAATCAGAAGAGCACTCTCGCCCGCCTCCGCCCGCCCCAGCAACTGGCTGATTCAGAGGACTCAGGATAGATAACAGCAAGTGAGGCGAAAGGAACAGCCAGATGCTTGTATTGTTTGGATGCCTTTGCAGGTCTGGGGCTGGCAGTCTGGGTATCCACTTGGAGGACAGCAGTGTGTATTGTGGTAACAGTGGGGAATTTCCTCCTGTCTTTCTGAAATCAAATGTTTTGTTCAGTTTAACTGTTTTGTTTCATTCCTGTATCTGGTAACCTGAGTAACTATTTTGGAGGTAACAATATGCAGTATAACAACCACTGTTAAAATTCCTATCATTTTGTTTTGAAAACCTATATAGCTATTGTTGTTTTTGTTGTCATTTTGCTTTTGTTGTTGTTTTTTAGGTTTGTTTCTTGATTTTTCTGGTTTTTTTTTTTTTAATTAAATGAATAAATAAAAGGACACTTGAGAGTAAGGTTATAGGAAGACCTTTCATTGAAGGATAAAAAGTTGCAGTTATATAGGATGAAAATATCTAGAGATTTAATGTATAGTCACGAGGAATATAGGTAATACAGTATTGTATCCTAAAAATCTGCTAAGACAAAAGATTTTAGGAGTCCTTACCATCCCCCCACAAAATCGGGTAAAGGTGATGACATGATGAACTTGACCACAGCAACCATTTCACTATGCACGTGTACACCAAAATATCACGTTGTATACCTTAACATACATATAATAAAATCTAGGTTGGGCATGGTGCCACACGCCTGTAATCCCAGCACTTGAGAGGCTAAGGCAGGAGGATCGCTGCAAGTTCGAGGCCAGCCTGGACTACAGGGCCAGACCTTCTCTCAAAAAAAAAAAAAAAAAGATAAAACTTATCTTTACACATGCCTGTAATTCCAGCACTCGAGACTGAACTTGGGCTACATAGTGAGACCTTGTATCAACCCCCCCCAAAATAATAATAAATAAAACCTAAAGGAACAACTAGAAAGACAGTTTTGCTAGAAAATGCAAGAAAATTGGAGGTTTCATATCTAAAAAAATAAATTTTCAGAAAGAAAAGAACAAAACAAAAAATGGGCAGTTTTTCAAGAAGTGTATTTAAAACTGTCTCAAAACTGAAAGTTTCCAAGAGCCCATAAAGCACCCAGTATAGTGAATTAAACAGCCTCAATAACCTGTACTATCATGAAATTCTCGAAACTTTGAAGGAAAAAAATGGAAGAAAAAAAGAGAAGAGGGGATGGATGTACAAGCATCCATTGTATAAGGCAAAAATAAACTGCATATAAAAATATCAACATTCAAAACAACACTAGGAGCTGGAACTTAGCTCAGTGATAGAGTACTTCCTAGCATGTGTGAGTCCCTTGGTTTAACCCCCAGCACTGCCAAAAAGAAAAAATGCTTAGAGAAGAACAGATGTGGTAGTGCACACCTGTAATCCCAGCACTCAAAGGCTGAGGCCAAGAGGATCAAAAATTTAAACTAAGCCTAGGAAACTTAGCAAGACCCTGTCTCAAAATAAAAAATAAAAAGGGGTTAGGGATGTAGCTTGATAAGAAGGTCCTGGGTTCCATCTCCAGTACCAAATACGCACACGAAAAAACAAACAAACAAAAAACCAAAAACTGGAAAGATGCTTAGAGGAAACCAATCTAGAACAAAGTTGGTCAAAAAGCTTTGAGAGAGACTTGTGACTCCAGCCAGGAGATAATACTAATGGAATTCCAATGTGTCTGAAACACTTATAATTTAGAGATTAGTTAAGAATAAAAAATTTTAGCCAGGCGTGGTGGCGGATGCCTTTTAATCCCAGCACTCGGGAGGCTGAAGTAGGTGGAGCGTTGTGAGTTTGAGGCCGACTTGGGCTACAACGCGAGCGCAAGGCCGGCTTGGGCTACATAGTGTGACCCTGCCTCAAAAAAAACTAGGGCTGGGAGTTTGGCTCAATGGCTTAAGCGCCTGTCTGGCAGGCCTGAGGCTGTGAGTTTGATCTCCAGCGCCGCAAAAAAAAAAAAAGAAAAAAAAGAATAAAAAATTTTAAAATGCAAGTGAAGTAAAACCAGGGAAGACAAAAAGTAAGCAAGGAATGAAAACAAAGTACAATTTGACTCAATTGGGACTACAATTTAAATATTCGTAACAATGTTACAAACAACAAAAATCACTCTGCAACTTTGGTGTATGTAACAAAAGAGGAAAAAAGTGAAATCCTCATCTCCCATAATCAGAAGGCAATAAATGAAAACAAAAATTAAGCAATACCAGTATAAGTATATTACAAAGAGAAATGAAGGAAAATATCAAAACAATCCTTTGAAGTAGCTAAAAGTACTTTCCTCTGAGAGGGCAGGCAAAGCCATTAGGGAGGAACAATTGCAGGGCTACTGTTTCCCTTCGGGATGAGGTGGCTACTGGTTTTGTAACAAGCTTTGCAGAATAGCTGAACTTTCTAAACAATGTACATGTATAATTTTGATAAAAACAAAAACTTACATTATAAAAGGTAAGACACTTACCAATATACTTTTCTTGCTTTTTGAATAGAGGTTACTGTTTGAACTTCTTTTAGTGTTTGCTTTGTTTTCTTTTCTGCTGATTTGAATGCCTATTTATGAGAAAATAATTTAAACAATTTATTTAGAGTACATGTAAATAATACCAAAACAAACAATAGCTTTTAAAAATCACAAAATGGCACTATGCGCACACACACACACACTCAAAAATAAAAATTTTGTACCTCAAATATTAACATGCCAAAGATTTACCATACACAAATATTTGCTCAAGACCTAAAAATTAAGAAGCACCTTGTTCATTTACTAGCTTCTAAGTGCCCACAATGTTGCAAGTGCTAGGCTAAATATAGGAATACCATAGTAAATAAGACAAAGTCCCCACCTCACTGGGTTCTAGAAAAGACAACTATTAAATGTATAATCATTCAAATAAACACATCATAAGTACTTGAAAAGAAGTGCTCAAATAAACATATCGTAAGTGCTTAATATGACAGTATAAGAGGACTCCATTTATGCTGGACTGTGGTCAAAGAAGGCATCTCTGAGAAAACAGCACTTAAGCCAAAGCCTGAAAAACCAATGAAGTTATCAAAGAATAACAAAAGGAGCCGGGCGTGGTGGCACATGCCTTTAATCCCAGCACTCGGGAGGCTGAGGTAGGAGGAGCATTGTGAGTTGGAGGCCGGCTTGGGCTACAACATGAGCGAAAGGCCGGCCTGAATTACATAGTGCGACTCTGTCTCAAAAAACTAGGGCCAGGAGTTTGGCTTAGTGGCTTAAGCACCTGCTTGGCAGGCGTGAGGTTGTGAGTTCGATTCCCGTTGCCACAAAAAAAAAAAAAAAAAAAAAAAAAAAAAAAAAAAAAAAAAAAAAAAAAAAAAAAAAAAAAAAAAAAAAAAAAAAAAAAAAAGCCCAGCAAGTACTAATCCAAGGGCAAAATGTCAAGAAACAAGGTTGCAATGAGCAGTAAATAAGACAGCCAAGTCATTAAGGTGACTCATTTAACAGAAATAAGTACTTATTCTTTCACAGGCATATTCTAGGGAACAGAATCCAGTAATGAACAACACAGACAAAGATAAATGGATAATTTTTTTTTCTTGAGACAGGATCTCAGTATGCGGCACAGCTCAAACTTCCTGTGATCTTCCTGTCTCAGCAACAGCAAACCATGAAAATTCTGAAGGAAAGCATTCCAGGCAGAAAGAATATTAAGTACAAAGGTTCTTAGAGGACAGCAATGCATCATGCTTTTAGGAACAGCTACGACTCCAGGGCAGCCAAAAAAAGTGTGCAGAAGAAATGTAGGTGATGAGGTCAGAGGGAGAGATCTCAGGCTGTGAAGGCCAGGAGAAGGGCTCTGAATTGTACTAAGATGTGAAGCACCTGGAATATTCTGAGTAGAGAATGAACTTAATTTGTGATTTAAAAGTGTTACTATGGGTGCTGTGTGAAAAGGTTGCAGGAGAAAAAAAGTAGGTGATTTAATAAGAGGATGTTACAGTCTACGTGAACACAGAGATAACAAAGGCCTCATCGCTGAAAAGAGGGATGCGGCCAGATTCTGACTATCCTTTAAAGTAAGAAATAAAAAACCAGGCGGGGTGGTGCATGCCTCTGATCCAGCACTTGGGAGACTGAGGCAGGAGGATCACTGAAAGTTCAAGACTAGCCTGGGCTACAAAGTGAGTTAAGGCCAACCTGAACTGCATAGCAAGCCCCTGTCTCAAACAAATAAATAACTAAATAACTAAATAAATAAGGGGCCAAGGATTTAGCTCAGCGGTATAAGCGCCTGCCTGGCAAACACAAGGTCATGAGTTCAATCCCCAGTACCACAAAAAATAAATAAATAATCAATCAGAATCAAGGCCAGGGATTTAGCTCAGTTTCATAAGCTCCTGCCTGGCAAGCGTAAAGTTGTGAGTTCAATCCCCAGTACCAAAAAACAAAACAAAAGATTCCAAAAAATCTGCTGACAGATTGGATATGGTTTGAGAGAAAAATTCAGAGTATCTCCAAAATTTGAGCAGAGAATGAAGGTGTTATTTGCTGAGATAGAAAATGGGGGAAGAGCAAGTTTGGGGAAGAAATAAAGTATTGAAAATACACGCATTTAAAACAAAATTAAATTTGAAAGATATTTCTGATTTAGAAGGTTTCATTTTAAACATAAAAAATGATTAAGGCAATTAAAGCAAGCAAAAATAATAGTCACTCTAATAAATATTAAGTACCTTCTCAGCAGCTTCAACAGTCTTTTGTGTTTTCTTAGCAGCATATCTCTTATGATCATAATACCTAAAAATAAATCTCTCTTAAATTTTAAGCAAAATCTTTATTCTTCATCTATTTCTAACTTTACAGATTCTTCAATCACATAGAATGAAGTTGCATTATGCACAAAACTAAATTTTAGAAAAGTTATTCTCACCAAAAAAAGTATTTGCAGGTAAAATAACAATTGTTTTTAATATCCTTAATGCCTCTTCTGACTCACTGCAAATATCTTACCTAAAATTTACAATTAAATACTTACTTTTTGGCATTGGCATATGCTGACAAGCTGAGATCAACGTCGACAAGCAATGGCTTATTTTTCTGAGGCTTCTGTAGCTGTTTATTCTTTTGCTTTTTCTTTTTTCCTTTTGGTGGTTCAGTTTCACTTTTCTCAACAGTGACATCACCATCAACATTGTCATCTTCCTCCTCTGATAATAAGTATGGATTTCTATTAAAAATATTCAATAGTATTTCACTAATGTCAATGACATCTCTTATATTTTCAATTTTTTTCTCAATGAAATTATAAATGGCTTATAATACTGAATTTTTTTTTTTTTTTTTTTTTTTTTTGAGACAGGGCCTCACTATGCAGTTCAGGCTGGTCCTGAATTCACTATGTAGCCCAGGATGGCCTCAAACTCATGGCAATTCTCCTGCCTCAGCCTCCTGAGTGCTGGAATTATAGGCAAGCACCACCACGTGTGGCTAAGTACTATACTTTTAAAAGTTTCATTATTTATTGTGGTGTAATTTTTTTCTATTTCTCTGAGAATAAATTTAAATATAGTCTTTAAATGAATATAGTGAACTATTAAATAACAAAACGAAAACGAACACTAACTACTTACGTAAGAATCAAACTTACCTTAGCAGCATTGTAACATGATTTGTTTGCAGTTTTAATTCTCTGATTGCATTTGCAACAGGGTCCCCTTGAGCTTGGGCTTCTTTCACAATGACCCCGATTTCGGTCCAGTCTATCTGATTGGCTAATGCACTTCGAACCACCTGAATGGCTCTGTCCACTATCTGTAGGTTCATCTCTATGAGCTCTCCTTTCAGTTTGTCTATTTCCTTAGAAGAAAACCAGACACATACACTATAATCCCAGTTGAGATTATCATTTTTCAAAAAGCCTCTGAAATGGCTAAGCACAATACCTGAGCCTGCTGAAGAGCTTCTAATCTGGTTTCATGATCCTTTCGGACATTATCTAATTTCTTCAATGCTTGTTTTTCCTTTGGGTGAGAAAACACGTTATTTTAAAATCTAGATTTCTCCTGCCTCGTGGTACCCTCTCTCTCTTATCTTCTATAAGTTACTAGCCTGACTCCACCCCGCCTCCTCCATGTTGTCAGCTAGTGAGCTGAAGTTCTTCCCATAGTCTGCTTTCCCAAGCCTGTACCACTCCCATTAGAAGATGCTTTATCCTCCTGACGACCTACCTTTCCATCCCTTATACAGGAAGATATTCTGATTGCAGGCTACATTACTGTAAGATATGCTCCTAACTCTCTTGGCACTATTGAAACAAGCAGAATTCAAGACATTTTTTCTTATGACATGAAAGTAAATTTTGGTGAAATAATTCCCTACAGGGCACACAACCACATTATTTTATCATTACTTTTTTTTTTTTTTTTTTGGCAGCACCAGGGATTGAACTCACAACCTCACGCCTACCAGACAGGCGCTTGAGTCACTGAGCCAAACTCCCACCCCTAGATCTTTGAGACAGGGTCACACTATGTAGCTCAGGCCGGTCTTGCACTCGCGTTGTAGCCCAAGTCAGCCCTGAACTCACAACACTCCTCCTACCTCAGCCTCCTGAGTGCTGGGATTAAAGGCGTGCGCCACTGCGCCTGGCTTATCATTACTTCTAATTTTATCTGCATTATTTCTAGTATTTTAAAAAGCACCCCCCTCCCCAAATTAACAATACAGAGTCAGGCATGTTGGCACACGTCTGTAACCCCAGCACTCAGTATGCTGAGGCAAGAGGATCAAAAGGTGGCCAGGGATATAACTCAGCAGCACACAGTGCCTGCCTGGCAAGTAAGATGCTGAGTTCGATTTCCAGTACCAAAAAAACCCCAAGAGGATCGCAAGATGAAGCCCAGGTTCAGCAATTTAGTGAAACCTTGTCTGAAAAATAAGAAAAAAGAGCTGGGGATGAAGGTCAGTGAAAAAACCCTGGTTCAATCCTCATTACCACAAAACAAAACCAACCAACCAACAAAAAGAGGCTCATAGTGGTTAATCGACCTTCTGTCTACCACTTGATCATATATAATTTACATTCCAAGGCTACTGATGAAGAGACAAATTTTCTAACATTAGTAATAGCATCACCAATTAGTGGGTATTTAAATGCTTGATGAAACATTTAAAAAAATTTAAATTGTATTTAACTATTAAAAGAACTTAAACCGGGCACAGTGCCACATCCCGACAATCTCAACACGCAGGAGGCTGAGCCACAATAGTTCAAGGCCAAACTGGGCAACATAGTGAGTTCAAAGCCAGCCTGAACTATATAACAATGCCCTGATCAAAAAACAAAGCAACAAAAAACAATCTTAAAATGATTTCCAAAATAAATCACTGGTACAGACAGAGTAACCATCGTCCTAAAAGCATGGGACCAGAAGTATCTTAGATTTTGGAATTCTTTTGGATTTTAGAATATTTGTATAGATTGTGTATCCCTAACCTCAAAAACCAGAAATCTGAAACTTTCTGGGTACCAATGATGCTAAAGAAGTTTCAGATTTTGCAGCACTTCAGATTTTCAAATTAGAGAAGCCCAACCCATATTCTGATATACATAAAACCACAGGGATCAGTGTCACAAGTTAAGTATCTGTTTACAAGCCAAAGTACTATGACCACATGGTTATCACATGATACAATGCACTGAATTACTTGCTTTGAAACTGCAGGGTCAGTTTTTAAAACTGAAAGAAGCCAGGATGGTGGCACTTTTAGAGCCCCAGCACACGGAAGGCTCAGGCAGAAGATCCAAGAACAATCTCAGCTTGGGCAATTTAATAACTTGGCAAGACTGGGATTGGTAAACACAACTTTAAAAAAATAAAAGGGGTTAAGGATATAGCCCAGTGTGAAGGCCCTGGGTTCAATGCTTAAGTATCACCCAAAACAAACAAAAACATAAATAAAAGTGCTAATGGGGAGAGAGTACAAAGATTCATATTATTTGAAATTTTTGTACACACATTTTAAGACTTAATATTCTGGAACAAATACTCTAAAGGCCTGGTCAAATGGACTGGAAGTCATGATATACAGAAAACATATTAAAGATCTACTTTTAAAATTCAGTATTTTTAAGGAGGGAAAAAGGATGGAAAAAAAGAAGAATCAAGATATATCAAATACAGGTCCAAATTCCCTATGATGAATGTGACCATTGTGTATATCTAAATTGTACTAATAAACCTAATTTTAAAACAAGTTGTATTTTTTTTAAAAAAACACCATGTATAATTCAAAACTTATTTTACAGAAAAAACATTTTTCCCTTCTCTTGCCCATTTAAAATCTCCCCAGAACAATAGCCTCATAAATGCAAAGTTTGAGAAGTTTTTGGTTGCTTTAAAAAGCAAACCAACCAGGGATTTAGCTCAGCGGCCTAAGCACCTGTCTGGCAGGCGTGAGGTTGTAAGTCTGATCCCCAGTACAAAAAAAAAAAAAAAAAAA
>RJWM01018543.1:0-40816 GCA_004363535.1 Dasyprocta punctata
CAAAATTATTATATAGATTCAATGCAATCCCAATCAAAATACCACCTGCCTACCTCACAGAGCTAGAGAAAGCATTCCTGAAATTCATCTGGAATCAGAAAAGACCTAGAATAGCAAAGGCAATTCTGGGCAACAAAAGGAAGGCAGGAGGCATCACAATCCCTGACTTGAAACTATACTACAAAGCTACTGTGATAAAGTCAGCATGGTACTGGAATCAAAATAGACCTGAAGATCAATGGAATAGATTAGAAGATACAGCCACAACTACAAACACACTCAGCCACCTCATCTTTGACAAAGGGGCCAAACACGTACATTGGAAGAAAGACAGCCTCTTTAACAAATGGTGCTGGAGAAACTGGCTCTCTACATGCCGTAAACTAAAACTAGATCCATGCCTATCACCATGCACGAAAATAAAGTCAAAATGGATCAAAGATCTGAATATAAAAACAGAGACACCAAACTTACAAGAAGACAGAATAGGTAAAAATCTCGATGACACAGGAGTAGGCAGAGAGTTCATGAACAAAAATCAGATAGCATGGGAAACACTTCCCAGAATCAACACGTGGGATCTCATCCTACTAAAAAGTTTTTGCATGTCAAAGGAAATCTCCAGCAGAGTGAAAAGAAAACCCACAAACTGGGAAAATATCTTAGCCAACTGTCCATCAGACAAAGGACTTCTATCTAAAACATATAAAGAATTAAAAGGAATCAGGCCCCAAAAATTCAAGGACCCAATCCAAAAATGGGCATCTGAGATGAATACACACTTCTCAGAGAAAGAAATACAAATGGCAAATAAATATATGAAAAAATGTTCAACATCAATGGTCATTCGGGAAATGCAAATTAAAACAACGCTGAGATTCCATCTCACTCCAGAAAGAATGGCCAAGATTAAAAAAGCAACCAACAACAAATGCTGGAGGGGCTGTCGGGAAAAAGGAACTCTTCTCCACTGTTGGTGGGAATGTAGACTGGTGCAGCCACTGTGGAAGTCAGTGTGGAGATTCCTCAAGAAGCTAGGATTAGAGATCCCATTCAACCCAGCTATCCCACTTCTGGGCATATTCCCAGAAGAATTGAAAACATCATACCACAGTGATATCTGTGCACCTATGTTTATAGCAGCCCAATTTGTGATAGCCAGATCTTGGAAACAACCCAAGTGCCCATCAATCAAAGAATGGATAAAAAAGATGTGGTATTTTTATACAGTGGAGTACTACTCAGCTATTAAGAAAGATTGCATTGAGACTTTTGTAAGTAAATGGTCACGACTTGAGACCATACTCATAAGTGAGATAAATCAAACCCACATGTGTAAATACCGTATTGTCTCCCTAGTGTAAGAAACAGAAAAGTATATATGATCCAAAATCTATAGTAAATACTACGTAAGGGTGAGGAACAGCTCAAAGTGCAAGAGTAACTGGGAAGGGAAAAGGCGGAAAGAGAAAAGGGAAGAGGAAAAGATATAAACCTGTATATATGTATATGTAAGATAACTAGAATGAACACACTGTTGAATCTATTCATTGTTGAGAAAGAACAATTAATGCTAATATGATTAATTTTACATGTCTATATCTGTTAATGTAAGTAACCACTTTAAAGATAACGATGCGCAATATTGCAAGCATTGATAAGTTTCTGTCATCCGATTTTGTAAATCTGCAATGTTACTGTAGTGTATTTACTCTAGTCGTTTGTTTGTCTCTTTTGCTTGTTGTTTTTGTTTTACATGTCTTTTTTTCTGTTTTTTTTTTCGCTAAAATTTAAAAAAAAAAAAAAAAAAAGAAAGAAAGAGAAAAGACCTAAATACAGAGGTAACAGAAAGCAAAGTGCAAGGTGACAGTCAGTCAGTATCAGTAATTACATTAGAGGGGCCGGGAGTGTGGCTCAGTGGTAGAGTTCCTGCCTTACATACACAAGGTCCTGGGTTTGAACCCCAGCACCACAAAAGAAAAACAAAAACAATAATAACAAAAAATTACATTGGGGTAAAGAGTCAAACAATAATTAATAGGAAAAGACTATAAAACTGAATCTAGAAGAAATAGGCAATTATATATCCAATCTAAAAGAAATATCCAATAATATCCAATATGCTATTTATAAAAGACCAACTTTTTAATTAGTGTTTCCCTTTTATATTAGTATGGATTTCTGATCTATACTAAATATATTCATTACAGGGAACTGGTACATATACGTATCACATCTTGACCCTTTTTACTTCCCGCTCCCCTCATCTCCCTCTAAAGTCACAAAAAGTGAAAGTAAAGAAATAGGAAAAAAAGCTGGACATGATGGTGAACACCTATAATTCCAACACTGAGGGGGCCGAGGCATGAAAATCACAAGTTCAAGGCCAGCTTGGACTACACAGTGAGACTCCTTGGAAAAAAACAAAAAAGAAGGGGAAAAGATAAACGCTACAGTATATGATACAAACAGCAAGCATAAGAAAACACGCCAGTGTGGCTTTTAAAATACCACACACAAAGCAGACTTACAGGAAAGGAGTGTTACCAGAGATAGAAAAAACAAATGAAGGGAGAGTAGGTGCATGCATTCATGTGCATGCATGTGTATGCGTGTACTTGGTGGTCAAAGGATACAAACTTCAGATAGATAGGAGGAATACATTCAGGATCTCTTTCATAAAACATGGTGACTACAGTTAATAGTAAAGTATTTGCAAAAATTCCCAAGAGAATAGGTTTAAAGGGTTCCCACCACCAAAAAAGTAATGGATATATTACCTCAATTTATCCACTCCAAGATGAACACACATTTCAAAACATCTAAAATTTGAGTGGTATGTCTATAGAGCAAAGTGAAAGAGAAATTTATAGCTTTAAGAGTCAATGTAAGAAAATATACTGATTTTAAAATACATCTTCAAATTTTGGAAACTGTTCTCATCATGAAATGATGAATTTAAATCTCTTCCTTGAGTGTAAGTTAGTCTTAGTAACTACTTTTCCATCAATAGATTAGGGCAGAAATTCTTCCCAAGGATAGGTTATAGAAGATAAAAGAACATGTATCTGGCTTTTTCTCTTGAAATACTTACCCTTGGAACCCATCATGTTTCAAGGGAGCCCAGGTCATATGCAAAGGAGCCAGTACACCTTAGCTTTCAGCCTGGTACCTCCCAGATGGTAGCCAACAGCAACCTGAAAGCCATGCAAGTAAGCTAATACTCATTCGTGTCTCCTACCCCACAGCTGAGCTGCTCTTGGTAACACACATGAGACAGATGTATGCCTTCCCCCAGAATCTGACTCAAATTTTAGATTTCTGAGCAAAATAAATGCCCACTGGTTGAACCCTAGAGTTCTGGGTGGTTTGATACATGGCAACAGACAATTGAAAAAAGAAGAAAGGTTAAAACCAGTTATCTAAGTTTTTACCTTAAGCTAGGAAAAGAACAAATTAAACTCATAATAAGCAGGAGGAAAGAAACAATAAAGAGCAATTTTTATATTTTTAAAAAGTTACAAAAAAATCAAAACACTGAAGAAATATGCAACAGAGGCCATATTTAGTTCTCAAAACTTAACACTTCTACATAAAAAAAAGTTGCTAAACCCTGACCTAGATTTTATCAAAATTTAATCTTCTGTTGGTCTAAACATACTCAAGTATTCATAGTTTTTAGTCTAAAGATATCAGAGTATTCAGTTTCTAATGCATGTATCTGAATTAAAAAGAACGAATAAAGACACAGAATGCCTAAGGGAATACCAGGTATGTGCATACTTATTTGTATCTCTGTGCCTATCTTATCTTCCTTTATTGAAAGAATCAATAAACAAAGATACCTCAGAAGCCATAAGCACTCTTAGCACCTAGATCTTGGGCTCCAATAATCATTCTTCACTAAAAGGAAATACAGTTCTTCAGAGAAATGAGCCTAAAACATCTCACTGTGCCAGAAAGGAATGTTCCTCCAAAAACTGACCTGAGGACATCACAAGGACACAGGTGTTGAGGCTACCACTACTAGTGTCAACCCTGAGACAATCTGGTAAGTTATTAAGCCCAGAGATAAATTACAAACCATTATGAATAGAAAATCATGTGTGCAAGCTGATAGCGGGAGGCAGAAAGAAAAAAGAAAAAGGGGGAGGAATAGAGGGATAGAAGGAAGGAGGGCTCTTACTTCTAGTAGAATGCCAAATGCTGAAAAACAAGGGGAGAAAGTCAGTTGGAGTTGGGAAATCACTTTGCAACCATCAAGATAAAGGCTAGATCAGACAGGAATTTTTAGAGCATGAGAAATAAGGTATCTGCCTGGTCTATTGCTTGCAAAGGGGAAAATAAACTATACATTGGGCCTCTTTTTGGCCTATGCTAAATCACATTAAAAATTATATAAATAATCAGATGGTCAACATGGCAAAACTTGCTCTTCTGTGAGTGTCACACCCTGACTTCTTTAGGTCTGGATAGCTGCAATTTCAAATAATTCCTAGGCCCCACCAAAATAACATGCTCTAAGGACAACAGTAATCCTAAGCAAAGTCTCAAGGCTATTGAAAAATAAATGTATCATGAAAGGTGGCAGTAGGAAAGCAAAGGACTGGATTAAAAAATACTCAGCATATAATAAAGTTGTTACCTGAGTGGACAATAGCTGAATGAAGATGTTCGTTCAAGGCCATATTTCCAATGACACGCATTATATTTCTCTGGATTTTAGGGTAGTTCTTGTGAAGTTGGTACAGCCTCTGAAGTAGTTGCAAGCCTCCGTTTGCTTCAATGTTATCACAATGTGTGGATATCTACACAATAAATTAATTAAAGCTTGCTTTATGTCACACAATTCACTATACAAGATGACACAGCATGCTTTGGGGATGACCAGGTGGCTCCTGCTCTAAAACAGACACGCAGACAGACTGCTCAAAATTCTTGTCTCAGTTTACTTAAATAAATACACATACTCCTAGCTACATGGCAAGTACTTCAAAATCATTGAAAAACCTCCAAGAAAGTATATTTCACCAGAACTTCTAAAATTTTATACTTACTGTGTCTAAATAGCTCTTGGTTTGTCATATTACAAGACTATTTCAAGAACAAAGCCTAGTGACCTTTAAAATTACAGGAGAGTTTTGGTCTAGGTAACCATACTGAGATATGGTTTGAGATTCTCCCTAGACTAGCCATCATGGGCAAATGCCTACTAATTCCCAGAGAGGTCACCGTGCACATCAACAACTTCACTAACAAACGAAGGAAAAAGGACTACCCAGTTTTCGTATCAGTGGACTTTGACAGACAGAAAGAGATACACATGCCTCTGGAGTTAATCTTTACTATGTGTCAAAGGGCTTGCAGAACACTAATTAAGAAAGCAATTTCCGTGGCACACACCTTTAATCCCAGCACTCGGGAGGCTGAGGCAGGTGGAGCATTGTGAGTTCAAGGCCAGCTTGGGCTACAATGCGAGCAAAAGGCCAGCCTGAGCTACATAGTGCGACCCTGTCTCAAAAAAACCAGGGCTGGGAGTTTGGCTCACTGGCTTAAGTGCCTGTCTGGCAGGCGTGAGGCTGTGAGATCAATCCCCGGTGCCGCAAAAAAAAAAAAAAAAAAAAGGAAGCAATTACCTGATTTATGGAAAAATAATTCAGTTATGGTTATATAACTCTGCTGGAAGGCTAAGCAGTGTATTATGTAGCATGCAGTTTAGTGTGTTATGCAATGCTTAATAAAAGATTTTAAGAAAAAAATAAACATTTTCAAACTGGGCATGGTGATTCACACCTGTAATCCCAGCACTATGGAGGTGGAAGCAGAAGGATCTCAAGTTCAAGCTCAGCCTAGCAATTCAGCAAGACCCTGTCTCAAAAATAAAATATTGAAAAATTTTAAAAAATATTTCTTTCAACTTATAATACTTAGCTTAAAACTACCTTAAAATGGTTTTCTAATCTTGAGAATTCTGCCACCCGATAACAGAAAATAGTCCACTGTGCAAGCAGGTAGATTTTGCTTCCATAAACAAGGACTCACACAGATTTGACAAATGACACCTGAAACCCTGTACCCCACCCTTCACCATTCTCACAGCACTGAGGCTGGCCTAAAACTCTGGAGCGACTTGAATTCTCAATGGAGAAAAAAGATAAAAGGGAAAAGGAAAAAAAAGGAAATATGTACATTAAGATACCAGAATTGATCAAGTCATTATAATCTGCCTGACATCACTGGGCATAGTCTTTTGTCTCTTTGAAGCATGAGTTTTACTCATTGACATGACATGGTGTCATGTATATATAGCAAATTTCATCCTCCAAGTGTTTGTTAAATTTTATCACATTTTAAGTGCACTAAAAAGTATGCCTTTTAGACATACACCAAGTGTGATCTGGGCTAATTTGAAAGGATTCGGGAAAGGTTAATGCTGTGCACTGTGCTTTCAGCTCCAAATACATTGATTCCTTCAGGAACCAGGCAGAAGTCACATCACATGGACTGCTTTCTCACATCCTTCCCACAACCCTGTATTCACTACTCCGCTTTATGGCCAGTACCTCATTCCATGGGCGGAACACCTAGGAAATACTTAGGAAACACCATGCTTCTAAACCATGTCTAATCATTTCCAAAATTAAATGGAGAGTTCAGAATTTTTAAGATGGGGTTTCTGCTGATTTGAGAGGGACCACTTGCACCAACCTCATGTGAGATCCTTACTACAAATGTAAATTGGATTCTATGCCAGATCAAATTGCCAGAGATGAGCAGGAAACATACATTTTTAACATGCTTCCTGAGTGATGTTTATGCATTTCATTTCTGCACTACAAGGCTTGATGCTTTATTCTTTTTAAAATTTGTGGTCACAAGAGAAAACATTCTATAATGCCAAAAAATCTAAAATCACTGGTATATGCTATGGTTATAATTCAAGTGTATACAGCAGTGATGGCGAAACTTTTAGAGCTTTCAATGATACAAACAGCCTGTTGCAGCCCCACAGGTATACAGTCATCTAATATTTCCTTTTTCCCTATCTTTCACATCTTTGGCAGATATTTTAATGGAAATTAACTATCTGGTAAGATGTGCAAAAAATATCTCAGAAAAGTATTAGAAGACAAACTAACTGATCAGTGAATGCTATATTTAAGCAATAGATTGTTTTCTTTATACACAAGAATTTTCAGAAATACTTAGCAAAAATGAAGCTTATGTATTATTGCTAAATCATGATTACCATTTCTAACAAAGGAAATGGGAAAAAAAGCAGAAATTTAAAAATAAGCGAAAAGTCTTTAGCTTTTTATAATAAAGGAGTACTATTTTCTTTGCATGAACCAACCTATACAATTTATTTCAACATAACTATCCAAAGTAAACCACAAGTTTAATGCACAAATTACCTCAGAATGTTTTACTATAGCTTCCAAACAAAACATTTCCACTGTAGCTGAAGGAACTTCTCCAAAACTTTCAGCATAAGGAAGTCCATTTCCTCCAAAACACCATAAGCCACCCTGAAATTAAGGTAGTTAAATTTTTTTACTGAAAAATAATAAATATTTTTGTACTATACACAGTATTAGAAAGGTCTAATAAGTATGGATCTCAAAATACTTTAGAAACTTAAAGGGAACTGTATGTAAACTTATTAGAAACTGTATGTTGCTTATTAGAAAATATATGGAATTATCAGAAGAGAACAATCTCTGTATCTTTCTCCAGTTTTTCCTCTATCTTCTCATGAAAAAGGATGAAGAAGCCAGGCATAGTGGAGCATGCCTTTAATCCCAGGCCTTGGGAGGCTGAGGCAGGAGGATCGTTGTGAGTTTGAGACTAGCCTGGGCTACAAAGTGAGTTCAAGGCCATCCTGAACTGCACAGTGAGACCCTGTCTCAAAAAAATAGGGCCAGGATTTAGCTCAGTTGTGTAAGCTTGTGAGTTCAATCCCTGGTTCCAGAAAAAAAGAAAAAGGATGAGATCAACACATAATTCTTTATTAAGAAAAGCCCAGAGCTGATCATTATGTTCCAATGTTATCTCCTACAGTCACTATAGTATGTGATTTCCAGATTATACTAACAGGATCTACTGCAAGTCTAATAATCAAAATTTAAAAAAACAATTGTTACGAAATAAATTAAAGACGATGATAATAATGATCACTGAGCTTTCAATTCTTCCCAAGTTGAAATTCAAGTTCACATGGAATAATAAGCAAAAATAGCTAGGAAAATTTTCAAATAGTAAAGTAGTGGGAACCATTCCTAAGAGAAATTAAAACACAGTATAAAGAATAAAATTGGGGGAAATTTTTTCAACTCTTCCACAGATCAAGGGTTAATACTAGTACACAATAATCTTTCCTAAATCAGTGTGAAACATACCAACAGAAATATGAACAACAACCATGCAGGGCATGGTGGTGCACGCCTGTCATCCCAGCACTCACCAGGCTGAGGCAGGAGGATCATCACTAGTTTGAGGCCAGCCTGGGTTACATAGTGAGTTCAAGGTCAACCTGAACTACATAATGACACCCTGTCTCAAAAATTGAAAGAAAGAAAGAAAGAGAGAGAGAGAGAGAGAGAGAGAATGAGAGGAAGAAAGAAAGGAAAGGAGGGAGGGAGGAAGGGAGGGAGGGAGGGAGGGAGGGGAAATACAGGCCACAGTTATAAACAAAAGGTTCATAGGAAACAAAAATGCCTCTAAAATATGAAACAATGTTTACCATTGTTCATCATGAGAGCCACATACACTGACTGAGAAATTACACTTTCATCAGATAGGTGAAGTTCCTGAAGATGGGGGGAGTGACATTACTTGCTCCTGGTAATATCTTTGGTAATATCAATGACACCTGAACATCGGCTATCAAAAGTACAAGTGCTCTTGCCCATTAACAATTCATTCTATGGCGATACACATTGGAAAGTTTGTTTACTGCAGTATTGTTTTTAAAAGACTAACAATTTAAAACCCATCCTTAGAGGGTAAGTTACATAATTACGGTTCAGGTATAAAAATTTTTGAGACTCTTCACATTTATTAATACACAGAAGCTCCAAGAAAAATCTTAAGTGAGAAAAAGATGGTACTGAACAATTTATCATGTATTAACATTTGTGTAAAAGATCGTGTGTGTGTGTGTGTGTGTGTGTGTGCGCGCGCATGCAAGCGCGCGCTCTCGAGTAGGGAGGATGGAAAAGATAACAAGGAAGACATTACTATACCTTTTTACTTTATTTTTAAATTTTTTTACGGCACTGGGGATTGAACTCACAACCTCACGCCTGCCAGGCAGGCACTTAAGCCACCGAGCCAAACTCCCAGCCCTAGTTTTTTGAGACAGGGTCGCACTATGTAGTTCAGGCTGGCCTTGTGCTCACAGTGTAGTCCAAGCCGGCCTCAAACTCACAATGCGCCGGCTACCTCAGCCTCCCAGGTGCTGGGATTAAAGGCATACGTGACCACGCCCGGTCCTTTTTATTTATTTATTTTTGGGTGCTACTGGGAAGTGAACCCTTTGTATTGAGCTACACTCCTAGCCCTTTTATTTTCATTTTTATTTTTAGAAGCCAAGTTACTAAGAAGCTAAGGCTAAGCTCTAATTTATGATCCTCCTACCTCAGCTTCCCAGAGTTCTAGGATTAAAAGTGTGTGCCAGCATGCCTAGCTCCCAGCCCTTTTTAAATTCTGAGATAGGGTCTTGCTAAAACAGTTGCCTGCACTGGGCTTGAATTTGTGACTCTCCTGCCTCAGTTTCTCAGAGTGCTGGGATTACAGGTGTGGGCCACCACTCCTACCAAGTCCAGTGTTTTCTGTATGAAATAATGTTTGCAAGGTTCTGCATCTTGAGTTAGTTTATAAGGCCCAGGATTCAGTAAACTAATTAAATACTGCAACAATTTTTGGGACATTTTGTAATTTTTATTCATGCTTTCTCCAAAACAGTACTTGTTTTCCAAGTTTAAAAATGCTTGGATTCCAAAGATTCACATCATTTAAATTGAGAATTGTAAAGAGATCAACTTGCTGAAAACTATTTTCTTCAGTGAGCATGGGTGGACTTTTGGCATAAATTCTTTAACAAAATGGATCACTATGGCCTACCACACACAAAACTCTAAGTTAAATCTCCAGCACTAACAGGGAAAAAGAAGATTTATGACTACAACCTGGTTCCCCAAAACCCTTCTGCTCAAATCATCTAACTTCTTTCTACACTAAATGTCCCAAAGAAAGACAAGGAAGAAAACAAAAATGATCTAGGATTTTAGTTTTTCTTGATTACTTTCTGTAGTGTGAAATAAGAATACAGTCCCAATTCCATTTCTGTTGCTGGCAAAGCTTGTAAATTATTTACAAACTGGCAGATTGTGTGGCAGTAAGTACAAGCAGAAAGGAATAAATGCAAAAATATTCACTCAGGGTATGGTGCCCTGGGTTATATTCTTACCCGTAATATGAAAATAAGTAGACACATTCTCTGTTGTTTTATCACTGGATTGAGATATAACAAGAATAAGTAAACTCATAAAGCTGGGCGTGGTGGCACGTACCTATACTCCTAGCATTCAGGAGGTTGAGACAGGAGGATCACAGCAAGTTCGAGGCCAGCCTGGGCTACACAGTGAGTTGAAGGTCAGCCTGAACTACACAGTGAGATCTTGTCTCAAAAATAAATATGCTACATGTCGAGTTACATAAAAGCAATGAAAAAACAATTTAAGGATTATAGAAATCAATAGAAAACGTGGAGAGTTTTGACATTGATACAAAGAGTAAAAATAAAAATTGAAAGGTAACAATAGTAAACCATAAGAGAAAATGTCAATCAGATAAGTTACCAAATAACTTCTATCCATGTTAGATTAATTATAGATAATGCTATCACTTTGTATATAAATATTTTAAATTATAATCCTCAAATTGAGTCTCAATATCTTTGTTTTTTTTATTTAAGAGAAAATAGATACAGAAGATAGAAACAAAAATCAAAAAAGACAGACAAACAACAACAACAGATCTGATACGATAACATCGTAGGTTTACACACTGAGGTGGTTGAAGTTTGACAGTAGTTACAATATTGTATTTTATTACCTTCATAGGGGTTGGTCATATTGACAGATATAGACATGTAAGATTTATCAATTCAGGTATATTAACTTTTCTTTTTCAATAGCTATTGTACTTAGCAATACGGTTTTTTTTAGCTGTCTTATTTATGCATATTTATAAATTTATGTCTTTTTTCTTTTCTCTTCTTTCCTTCCTTTCCCCTTAGAATACCTCTTGTTATCATTGAAATAACTACCCATAACATCAGGTCTAATATGACCAAGCAAAATAATTCAGAGTGAAACCAATAAAGCATATAAGAATGGTCATACATAAGAGAAACAAAAAAGTAAAGAGATCAGCAAACAACAACAACATATTCGATACTGTAAAATTATAGGTTTAGGAATTTAGATGGTTGGAATTTTACAGTGGCTGCAACATTGTATATTGTTACACTTAAGGGGGCTGTTCAGATTGACAGGTAAAGACATGTAGATTGATCTGGTTTTATGGATATCAACTGTTCTCTCTCACCAGTTAATGCATTTAGTAGTATAGACTTCTAAACTATCTTATGAATACGCTTATATAGAACTATGTCTTTTTTTCAATAGCTTCCTTCCTCGGTTCCCTTTGAAATACCTCTTATTGTCTTCAAACTAAATGCCCTTACCAATTGGCCAAATATAGTCAAACGAAATAGTACTGAATGAAACCAATAACAAATAAGATAATGGAGGCAATACATAGTAATGCAACATTGATTTCTATAATGCCTCATGTTAGCTTCAAGGCAGTTGCCTATATCATCTGTTGTAACACAATCATACTAAGATAGGTTAAAATCCATCAGAACAGAGCAGCGGAAGTAATCCCTGGTTTTGAAGCAAGGTGATCACATATCATTGAAGGCTACCCTTATAAATATTGTTATCTTTACAACAGCTGTCTTTGTTATCATTTATGATAAAGATAGGCTGGTCAAGGTAGAATAGGGTTAAACTAAACAGCTCATTGAAAACAATACTGGACTTAAATCCCGTTATAATGGATTATTCATTTGTCTGCCCTGCTCGGTGGTATCTCTCTGTCGCTTTTTCTGGAGCAGTGGACTTCTTTATCTCTCTCTAGAATGTCCTCCAGTATTCTTTGTAGGGTTGGCTCAGTTGTCATAAATTCCTTTAGTTGTTCTTTGTTGTGGAAGTATCTTGTTTCTCCGTTGATTTTAAAAGATAATTTTGCAGGGTACATTAATCTGGGTTGGAAGTTATTTTCCTTCAGGGCTTGAAATATTTCACTCCAAGCTCTTCTTGACCTGATGATTTGTGTTGAGAAGTCGGTCGTGATTCTGATGGGCCTTGCTTTGTAGGTAATCTGTCTCTTTTCTCTAATAGCTTTTAATATTTTGTTTTTGTGTTGAATTTCTGAAATCCTGATTATTATATGTCTGGGTGTAGACCTGTTTTGGTCGTTTAGCTGGAGTTCTATATGCTTCAGTTATCTGAAAGTCTCTTCCTGTTCCCATGCTTGGAAAGTTTTCTGAAATTATTTCTGTAAATAGTCTTTTAATTTGATTTGTATTGACCCCTGCTTTTCACTCATACCTTTTATTCGTAAGTTATGTTTCCTTGGGTTGTCTTGCAGCCATTGCACTGCCACTTCCAGATTTCTGAGAAGTCCCTTCTTTCTCTCTCCCAAGTTTCCATTCTTTCTTCCAGATACGAAAGTCTATCTTTAGTCTCCTTCAGGTGGTTCTGCCAACTTTTATTGGAGTCTTTCATATCCTGGTAGTCTCTCTGAATCTGATTAATGCATTCTAGGTCTTTATTTGTTTCATTCTCAATTTCCTTTGATTTTCCATCCTCCACCTTTCCAGTTATGTTTCCTTTAGAGGCGCTTAGCGATTCAGCTATTATGTATTTCATTTCAATTCTCAGTTGGGCTAACAGTGCCGCTTTAATTTCTTTCATAGCTTCGTGGAGTTGACCCCCCACTTCAGTTGTCATCTCCTCTGAGAGTTTAATTTTTGGACTCCTGACCATTTCAGCGTTAGCGTCCCCGGAATTGGTTCTGCTTGTATCAGAGTCTGGAGAGCGCCCTCTCCCTTTCCGTCTTGGCATTTTCCTGGGCTCACCAGTGAGGCCGTGTTGGTCCACTGCCTCTCCCAAGCCTGTTTCTGCTCCGTGGATGTCTGGTGCAGTGCAAGAGAGGACGGGGCCACTGCCTGGTAACCCGTACCGGGCCGTCCGCCAAACTTCCCATCACCCCCAGGGCACCCGCGCCGTTTCCACCACGACCTTCCAGGAACCATTCCTAATTAGGTGTGGTTTCAGTCTCAAGATGGATGCCTGTCCCTCGCTCTCCCTCGGGGGTGGGGGGCTGGGGCTGCCGGGTTCACTCACTCGCCTGCTCGCAACCACCTCGCTCCACAGTCGACCGCCGCCTCCGCGGTCCCGCCGCACTGTAGCAATTCCACCGCGTATCGCGAGCACCCCGATGGTACCTTCTCAGCTCGGGTCGCAGCGCTAATTGGATTCGGCTCCAGTTAGAGGTGCTGCTGGTCTCCGCCTTTATTTCATTTTTTTACTCTTTCCGTGGGCTGCAGTACTCGTTTTAGATTCTTCTTGGGTCCAGAGGACCCATCTCCCTCTTTTTTTCTTCTGTTATTATATTAGTTTATATTCCAGCATTTGGATGGTATATCCAGGGAGCTTCCCTGTCACGGTGTTATCTGGGCGGCCATCTTGGAGGAAGTCTGAGTCTCAATATCTTTGAATTAAAATGGTATTAAGGTATTTCAACAAGTTTATACAGCCAAAATGATTTAATATATAATGGTATTTTGTTACCATATTATCTATATTTCAGCTAAGCATAATCCTCAGGGTTACCTCTATTTTTGTCTTTGGCACACAAAAATACTTTGATTCACAACAGAAATATCCTAATTGTTATTTACTTAAGCCAAATATAAGTTTGTGCATAGTTCTTATAGCAATATTATGATTCATCCATTCATTATTTGATAAAGTATTTGTTGAGAGAATATTCTTTATGAGGTACTATACTCGGTACTGAGGAAGTTACAAACCACTGGGAGAGGAAGAACATTTTTTAAAATAAGCAAATAAACATACTATATAAAATAATTACACAACAGAGTATGTGTTGCGAAGGGCAATCTGCACAACGAACACTTGAAATGAAGAGCAAGTTTGAAGAGTTTCCCAGTTAAGACTGGAAGGCAGGCAACCATGTGACAAGCTGGAGGCACCAGGTCCAGGCAGAGGGAATGTATGTGGATACACACTTGGCAAGGTGAGAAAAGGCCATCCTGGCAGGAGCTCAGTGAGTGCAGGGAGAGCAGAAGGGAACAGATCAAAAAAGCAGGGAAAAAAATGTCAGGCAAGCTGAAGCCAAGGCCAACTAAGAGATGTGACACCTAAAAATAATTATGTAGTCTCCCAGGTAAAAACACTTAGAAATGAGCTAGGTTTGTTCTGCCTCTGTGTTATAGTGGGGTCAGATGGCCCCCACTTAAGCCTCATGTAATCATGGACAGAGCTAAGTCTAGCGTTTGTGATTGGTTTGTTGTCTAGCACTGAGATTGGCAATGTGAGTGCTGCACCTGCCCAGGGGTGGAGCCAATATATAGTGTAAGGATGAGAAGACGTGTTTTCTCTCTCACCGGGTTTGCACCTTGCTGTTTTACAGCCACCATGAATGGCTGCCCCACCATGCCACTCTGCCTTGGAGCCAACTGAGTATGGACTGAAACCACCAAGAACTGTAAGAAATAAACCTTTCCTTCCCTAATTTCAGGCGTCAGGTGTTTTGTCTCAGCAAGGAGAAAAAAGCAACTAAGACACTCTGTTAATTTCACTTAATGAGATCTACCTATAACCAAAGTTAAGGAGGAGGGGTGTAAGAGTTTCAGGACAATCATGATGTGGTTCATTCCAACAGACAGAATCCTTGACCTGCACAGGTAGCATCAGAAACAGTGTACCTGGTGGAGAACTGGAGGGTCTGAGGAAGCCTGTCCATCTATCTGAAAGCAAGTTTCTGGCCTCTTGCTCCGTGTAAGCACTGAAGTCTTTGTGCAGGTTTCTCATATTCTCAGGCATTTAAAAACCCTCCCACCCGTAAACCACTGGTTGGGTTTTGCTCTCTATCACAATACACTGCCATTATATGCAGATTGGTGTCAAGATGGTCTTCATGCTGTTAATGCCCACATCAGAAAAATAGAGAAGCCCCAAGTAAGTAAATTAATGGTGTACCTCAAACCCCTAGAAAATCAAGAACAATCAAAATCCAAAGTTACTAAAAGGAGGAAATTACCAAGATCAGAGAGAAATTAAGGAAATTGAGACTAAAAACACAAGAGAAAGAGCTGGTGAATCAAACAAAATAGAACAAACAAAATAGACAAAACAAATAGACAAACCCTTAGTTAAGCTTACCCAAAAAAGCAAAGAAAAGACTTATATCAATGCAATTAAAAATGAAACAGGGGGCTAGGGATATAGCTCAGTGGCACATTGCCTGCCTGGCAAGCATGAGGTCCTGTGTTCGATGCCTGGTATCCTCTCCTCCCTCAAAAAAAGAAGGGCCGGGAGTTTGGCTCAGTGGCTTAAGAGCCTGCCTGACAGACACAAGGTCGTGAGTTCGATCCCCAGTACTGACAAAAACAAACAAACAAACAAAAAACAAAAAAAACCAAAAAACAGTTCACCCCCCCCAAAAGAAATGAAACAGGCAAAATCATCACAGACACCACCCAAATCCAGAAGAGTATTAGTAACTGCTTCAAAACACTGTACTCTAATAAACTGGAAAATTAATAGGTACAACTCTTAAAGACACAGGCATAAGAAAGGACTTCCTAAACAGAACTCAAGAAATAATACCAAGAGCCAGGGATTTAGCTCAGCAGCGTAAGCAGCAGTTTGGCAAGTATAGGTCATGAGTTCCATCCCCCATACCAAAAAACAATAAATAAATAAATAAAATAATACCAAAAATAAACAAATGGATACACATACTAAAAAGCTTTTGCATAGCAAAAGAAACAACCAACATAGTGAAGAGACAACCTACAGAATCAGAAAAACATTTTTGTTAGCTGTTCCTCAGACAGAGGACCAATATCTAGACTATATTAAGAACTCAAAAAACAAAAAAAATCAGACCCCTCCAAAATAAAAGATCCAATAAAAAAATAGGCAACTGAAATATAGACACTTCTCAGATGAAGTACAAATTGCTAATAAATACATGAAAAGATATTCAGCATCTCTGACCATTAGAGAAATACAAATTAAAATATCTTACTCCATCTTACTCCAGAAAGAAGAGCTATCATAAAGTATCAAACGATGAATGCAGGCAAGGCTGCTGGGGAGCAAGTGGGAAGGAACCCTTCTACTTCACTGCTGGGAATGTAGACTAGTACAACCACTACAAAAATCAGTATGGAGATTCCTCTAATCCATTCAGCCCGCTACTGCCCTTATAGGTATCTTCTCAAAAGAAGTAAAGACATTATATTACAGTGATAAGTGCATACTCATGTTTTATAGCATCACAACTCGTAGCTAAATCTTAGAAGTCGCCTATATGTCCATCAACAGATGAATAGATAAAATAAATGTCATACTTATACACAGTGGAATTCTACACTGCTACAAAGGATAAATGAGTAATCTGAAGGAAAACCAATGTACCTTAAGACCAAGTTTTTTGTTTTTTGTTTTTTTTTTCTGGCACCGGGGATCGAACTCACAGCCTCACGCCTGCCAGACAGGCACTTAAGCCACTGAGCCAAACTCCCAGCCCTAGTTTTTTGAGGCAGGGTCACACTATGTAGCTCAGGCCAACCTTGTGCTCACGTTGTAGCCCAAGCCGGCCTCGAACTCACAATGCTCTGCCTACCTCAGCCTCCTGAGTGCTGGGATTAAAGGCATGCGCCACCATGCCTGGCTAAGACCACAATGTTAAGTGAAGTAAATCAGATATGCATGGTTTCTCTTACATGAGAAAACTAAAATATTGTAATCCCAAACATTGAGTATGGTAATCCAAGTACTGAAATCCTTTTTCTAGTCTTCCTCACAATCCAAGAAGTTATATTTATAATTTCACTGAGACATTACTGGAATCACGGCAAGTTAATTTCAATCCACCATCCCCAGTGCAAACCACAGCGAGAGTAGACACCAAGACATATTCAAAGTTAAGGGAACCCAAGGTGTCCTAAGTCCAATCCTCGTGAGGACATGCAGACAAAGGCCTTGATCCTAGGCCTCTCCCAAAATTTATTAACTAGTGAAGCAAGGGGATGGCTTGAGGATGAGTGACAGTGAGGATGGCGGGAACTATATGAGTAACTTGAGCTGGCTGGCAAGGTAGTAAGAAAGGTATCTCTGCAAAATGCAGAGATAAACATATGTAGAGGGATCAATCTGCATTACCCAATCAAGAGAGCAACAGAATTGTTTTAGGAGGCTGCTCTGTTAGTTTCTGATATGTAAACTTTATGCCCTGGGGACTCACATCCTCTTTCTGGAGGCTCATACCCAGTCAACATTCCTGGAGCTCACTGGCTCTGCCATCCCGCTGTGCCTATATATTTTACAGAGACCACTATGGGAGGAAACAGGACACTTTAGAGATTACATACCAGTATCTCAGCTAGCCTTATTTACAATGCTTAGAGCCAATTAAAGAGAGGAAAAAAATACCATAGTCAGTTCTGTATATATCAACATAAAAAAACAAGTCTTGATATAATCAAAGTTACAGCAATTGTTCTGCATTCAAGGGGAGCCACTCAAATTGTCTCCCACACTAAAATATAAAGAGCAAAATAAAAAATAATAGAAAGCAGGGAAATAGCTCTTTCTCAAGAGCTGCAGGAAGTGGTGAGGAAGGGAGAGGAAGAGGATGAAAAAAGAATTAAGGCATGTTATGTACATGTGCCAATTCCTCACAAGGAATATACACATTATGTACTGCAAACATGTACTAATAAAAAATAATAAGATTTTTAAAAAGATCTAATCTTATAAAAGTGAAACTCAGCTTGGTGTGATAGTGTGCAACTGTAATTCCAGCACTCTGGAAGGATTGCAAATTCAAACCCAGCCTGAGCAACTGAATGCCTTAGCAAGACCATGTCTCAAAATTAAAAAAAAAAAAAAAAAAAGGAAAAAGGGAGACAGATCTTTTCCAAATGGGAAGGGGTCCAAGAGACTGTAGGAGAGGATGAAAGGACAGATTTGATCCATGGCAGCCAGACAGTTCCTCCGGACAGCCTGCTATACCACTGTCCAACAAGAACCCCACGCTGACCCATGATGAGAACGCCCTACTGCAATGCTGCCACCAGCCCTGCCCCTAGCCCATCCATATCTTCTTTTTTAGGATGACCATACAATCCCCAGTCATGCATGAAGAAGCCCTGAGAAACTTCACCACTTACCCCTCTTCTCTTTCTATAACACAACAGACAGGAATGTCCAATCTCCGAACCAGACCCCAGCCCAACTATCAGAGAAAAACACTCCTCAAGCAGATCTGTTATTCACACCTGGGGGAGCATGATATTCAAAAGAAAGCCAGCAGCATCCCCATGCAGCACAACCAGCTTGCAGCTGCCCTCACACAGCTCAACATGCAGAGAACTGATTCCATGAAAAACCACAAAACAAGCTGCGCCTGCACCCAACATTGCCCTATCACCTAGCCTTAGATCCCTTACTCAGAGACCCAAAATTTTGTACCCCCTCCTTGACAATACCCACACCCCTACCTAAACTCGCCTATAAAAACATGCCCTCACCCCTTGCACAGGGCCAATGGGCACGCGGTCTGCAATACAGTCCTCGCCAGTTGCTTCAACCATGCCTGCCTCAGGGGTCTCAGCTGTACCTCAGTTTACCCTAGCAACTGCCACTATAAAAAAAAAAGACAGACAGACAGAAAGAAAGAAAAATTTATGAGGTATTCAGGAGAAGCAACACAAAAATTGCTTTATAGGGAAAAATCTATAATACATGATGTCAGCAACTCATACAGGAAGCAGTCTGTTCAGCCTAAAGTCAGATTGCCGAACACAATCAAAAGGCATGACCCATGACTGACTGTCCACCAAGGGGAATCACCACTACAAATACGAACTGATACCCAGCCGGGGATTTAGCTCAGTGGCCCAAGCGCCTGCCTGGCAGGCGCAAGGATGTGAGTTCGATCCCCAGTACCAAAAAAAAAAAAAAAAAAAAAAAAAAAAAAAAAAAAAAAAAAAAAAAAAAAAAAAAAAAAAAAAAAAAAAAAAAGAACTGATACCACCAGATAGTGAAATAATACAAGAATCTAAAAGAGACTTCTTAAATTATTAAGGAAGTTAAAGAATAGAAGGCAAGACGAAAGAACAGGATACAGTGGAAAAGAAGCAAGAACCAAGAGCAGGACAGCAGGAAGAGAAGTTCAAATTTGTGTTCTGCAGGGTTGCTTCAAGAGTTGCTGCTGAGCTGGACATGCAAGGAAGAAACTGAGCAGGATTCCTAGTCCTTAATGTACACTACTAGATGGATCCTACGCCATTCATTGAGGTCAAAAAGCAACAGTGGAATAGTTTTACAGAAAGGGCAGGATCAACCTGTTAAGCTTGAGATTCCTCTCATACACCAAAGTTCAGATGCCAGTTAGGAGGCTGAACAATCAAATCTACAGCTTAAGTAAGAACACAGAGTTAAATATATCAGTCGAGGCATTATCAGCATATACTTTCAAGTATTGGTGATACTTAAAATCTTATTATTATCTATTCATTCTTAAGATTCAATTTAAGTTTCTACTTTTGAAGCCATAAATGACCTGTAAACAGAGTTAAGGGCTCTTGAAATGTCTTGTATTGCTTTTGCACACTTCTGTGACTATTTACTAGATACCGGGCCTAGTGCACGGCACAGAAACAGAAGTCAGTATATTCACTCGGTGACTTTTAAGGTTCTAGCTGCTGGCCTCTGGCACATTTTAGAAAGTGTAAGCACTCAAAAGTATTTTCTGAATAAATACATGAACAAACCTTCTGAGCAGCCAGACTCTGACTGCTTTCACTGAGAGCCAAGGATGTAAAATACTGGATACATTCATCTAGCTCTGTTTGAGGCAAAGAAGCCAGCAACTGTCTCAGTTCTTCTTCAGTGGAACAATCCTGAAACAAAAGGAAAAGAAAAGATAAACTTAACAATTGAGTACAATTAAAAAATACTCAAAAGAATCAAAGCCAAAACATATGCATATGTGTGTACAGACGCATACACAGGTATTAGCAGAGATAAATTAGTGCTTTGAGTTTTGAAAACAGTCACCCTTCAGGAAAATAATCATTTAATTTTGAACTCTATACTTTCATGTCTGCTAACTGTATCTGAAAGAGCTACAGCAAATTTTAACTCTCAACCCCTCCTAGACTTCTTTACACCTTGACTCAAAATTAATCATTACACACTTTCTAACCAAAACTATTGCTTTCAGAATCTAGAACTCATGACAATTTCATTTTCTCTGATAAAATTCATTACTATGTCATTTTCCCTGATAACTAGTACCCCGGATATTCATTTTTCTATTTTTAAAAAACTGCTTATGTTGAAGTTTTAAGAATTTCATTTCCTTATCTAGGAGATGTTCTCAAGAAATATCCTTTAAATCTGTGGCAATGGTTCTCAACTGAGGGCTAGTTTGGTCACCAAGAAATAACTAGCAATGTTTGAAGACATGTTACAACTGGGGCTATTTTTAGCTTCTTGGAAACAGAGTACAGGGTGCTGCTAAATATCCTGTAATACTTAAAAACAGGGTTTTCCAACATAGAATATTTGGCCCAAAATGTCAGTAAGAGTTAAAGTTGAAAAAAACCTAATCTAATCTACAGCAAACTCAACTATTAATACGCTATAATACGAAATTACCCAGTCACACAGATTCCCGGTCCCAAACGCAGAAAATAATGTAAGAGTAATAGCTCCTAGTAAGGAATCCAACTTTGCATGAAAAATGTAGTTTCAGTTTTACATCCTAGTTTACTTGCTTGTGCAAAGCAGCCAACAATTACTTTTTGAGTTTTTCATCCAAATTTAAGAGAATATATTAAAGTACTTTCCAGGGGAAATAAAAAGAACTAAAATGCAGTATGTATAATACATATACCAATTCACTATGACGACTATATTAATCATGTATCAAAACATGTACTAAATACCTAAAAATAAACTATTTTATATTTTGTGCATATCTTACTTACTTCTTTTAAAGGTGGCAAAGGAGGTGGTGGGAGAAAAAAGCGAAGATCACTGTCTTTGCTTCGTGCCAAACCAACAAGAGTTCTCGGGTCACAGGCTTGAGCAACTGTCCTATACTGGTAATCTGGTGTAAAAGTGTATTTTTTAATAAACACCTAAATTAGCTTATCAGTGTCACAAGGATTAAATGAAAAAACTACTTGAAAGAACGCTAATTTTTAAACTGTTATACAGTATAATCCCAAAATTTCCCATGTATTTTTTCACAAATTACAACCACAACAACTACATTTACAATATTTGAGATCTCAATACTCAACATTTCCAAGACAGATCTCAAAATCTTCCTCAACATTTACTCTATCTGGGGACTAAGTCACAGTCTGATTTTTTACAAACAATGAAACTCAAATAATGAAAACTCCTAAGTCAACCTCCATTTAACAAGTTTTTAAATAATCCTAGCATTCAAAAATTGTTTCCCTCAATACTCAAAACACTAGAAGCTACACTGAAGTCTAACTCTAGTGGTGAGGTTATGACACTGTGGCATCTATGTTACCCATGAATATTTCAATAATGGTACACTGATTTAAACATGCCATTCTTTATTTATCAAAAACAAAATTCCAACTGTTGAAGCTGACACTGTTTTCCAAAAGGGCAGCTGAAATCAGGTGTAGTGGTGCACACCTTTAATCCCAGTACTCGGGAGGCTGAAATAGGAGGATCGTTGTTGAGTTCAAGGCCAGCCTGAACTGCATAGTGAGACCCTGTCTCAAAAAATAGGGCTGGGGATTTAGCTCAGTGGCCTAAGCATCTGCCTGGCAGGTGCGAGGTTGTGAGTTCAATACCCGGTACCAAAAAAAAAAACAAAGTCAGCTGATAATCTCAGTGAGTACTTTAGGATGAAGTGGGAAACTGTTTCAAAATCCACATGCCAGTGCTCCTTCTCTGATTTTTCTGATTTATTAAGTCTAGAATGGAGCCCTGGAAAGCATATTTTTAAAAAAGATTTTTATTCTAAATGTCTTCGTTATACCACACATATAAATTATGACAATTAACAGTATCAACCAATGAATGAACTTACATGGAGGCAAAAATCTTATTTTGACTTTTCTTTGAGAACATTATTCTTTTCTATGTCTTACTTTTTATAAGATGACTCTACTAAAAAATTATAGTATAGTCTATATGGTACTACAATCAGAGCAGATTTGAGCTTATCTAAATAGCTTTATTGCAAAATCTGTGGTTTAAAAATGCAATTAAATACTTTATATATCTCTAAAAATTATAAAGATACAAACAAGGTAAACTTAGCTAATTATTAGAGTCAAGTAGACTGTTAAAGTGAAAGCAAATATAATTGTATAGTGTACCAAGCAACTAAATAATACAGTAGTACCTTGGTTTACAAATTTAATATGTTTTATGATTTGGGGGAAGATGGCTGTGTTCATGTTTACATGGAGAAGACAGCTATGGTTATTTTTGTCACCAGATATGGAGTTTGCAAACAGAAGAAAAATTCTGCTGAACACTTTTGTTTACAAACCAAACAGCAAAGAGAAGCATTTGTGAACCAAGGTATCACTGTACTTCCTTAAAAAGGAACCAAAAGAAAATGCAAGCAAAACATTAGACAACAGCTATCAGAATTAAGAGTTTCTTTCAAGGACATATGTAATAAAAATTTTTGTAAAAAAAAAATATATATATATGTATATACATATATATATATGTGCACGCACGTGCGCACGCATGTGTGTGTTTTGAGGCTGTTCTTAACAAACATATTTGGCTACCAGGCCATCAAGTTTCCTACTTTTTCACTGGAGCATCTTCTCAAATTCCTGAACATAATTTATATTAATCTCCCTCAAAATACGCAAAAATTTCCCCTTGCATTGAACACACTTACCCCATCATTCTTGGCAATGTGTCTTTTATTGTAATAAGCTTTTTTTTTTACATTAAACATTTTAAGGCTCCCTGAATTATTTTTCTTCTTTCACCTCATTCCCTCCTCTTTTATACCAGAAGTCATGAGCTAGTTGATGGAGTGCTGCAATTGAGCTGGTCTCATTACCATGCCAGTGGTGGGCCTCTGACATTTCCCGCACAGCCTCCAGTCGTGCAGTCCTGTCCTCTGATTTGCTCTTCCTCAGGAGCAGCCATATGGCACACTCATGATCTTCTACATCAACCGTGCTAAAATTGTCTTTGGAAAAAAAAAAGACAAACATTAAAAACAAGACCATGTGAACAGTTAGGACATTTTTATCCTACTTCTATTTCAGATGGTAATTTATATTTGAAATTCACAACAATAAAGTTAAATCCATACAATGGTACTGATAATGACATGTTTGTTCTTAGCTGTCTCAGGATGTTATATCTACTCTTAAGTTTTGTGTATGCTTTTGTTTCATATACTGTAGCGTCTTTACTCTTCACTCTTACTTTCTCAAATAAAATTGACCACTGCTTTTTCTTTGCTTTGTTCAATTCTTTGTTCAAGATGAGAAGAACCTAGAATCTACTCCACTGGGAGAGGTGAGAAACCCAAAACCCAGTAACATTTAGTTGGTGAGCCACTTTTTGAAGCAGGCTACCTGACAACATACATACACATATGTATAAACTATTTGAAAGTTGCAGATACACCATTTTACCCTTCCACAATTCAATCTGTATTTTGTAAGAACAAGCCTGCAATCTCTTACATAAACACAATGCTATTATATCTAAGAACAATGACAAAAATCTTCCAAAGTCATCTTATATTCAGCCTAGCTCCATACCAAAATTTTTCAAAAATCTCTCCCACCCAGATCCCTTATTACTACTTTCTCTTACATAACCACAATGCTATTATATCTAAGAACAATGACAAAAATCTTCCAAAGTCATCTTATATTCAGCCTAGCTCCATACCAAAATTTTAAAAAAATCTCTCCTACCCAGACCCTTATTACAACTTTCTTTTCATTCAGGTACTTCTTAAACCCACAGACACTGTCACTGAGCTACATGTCCAGCCTTTTTTAGTTTATGAAACAGGGTCTTGCTAAATTGCTCAAGTGGGACTTGTAATCCTACCTCAGCTTCTCAAATTGCTAGAATGACAGGCATGAGCCACCATCCCCAAATTCCCAAAAATATCTTTGAAGGTTTTTTTTTTGCATTTTTTACTTTATTGGTACATTTTAGATACATATCAAATAACATTCGTAAGGAATTTGTACCTATACATGATATATCTTGCTGGTTTTTTCCCATTCCCTTCCCTTCAATCCCTCTTCCCCTCATTTACAAAAGCTTTGTTTCCATTTTTCCTCCTACTCTTTTTTTCTACTCCCTTGTTTCCTTTCCCCCTCCCCCTCCCTTATTCCCCTTCTCATTTGAATATTTTATTCCCACTTCTCAGTATTATACATTTTGATACTTATTTACACTTTTGGTTTCTCACACCAGTGAAACAAAGTGGTATTTAAACAGGTGTGTCCTATTTATTTCATTTATGAGTATGGTCTCAAGGTGTACCCATTTAGCTAGAAATCCCTCAAGTTTATCCTTCTTTATGGCAAATTAGTACTCCATCCACTGTATAAAAAAAACCACATCTGAGCCAGGCATGGTGGCGCATGCCTGTAATTTCAGCATTGAGGAGGCTAAGGCAGGAGGATCACTGCAAATTCGAGACCAGCCTGGGCTACAAAGTGAGCTGAAGGCCAGCCTAAACTGCACTGTCTCAAAAAGCCAAAAACTCTGAGATGAACACACACTTTTCAGATGAAGAAGTAAAAACAGCAAATAAATACATGAAAAAATGTTCAACAGCACTGGTCATCCAAGAGATGCAAATGAAAATAACACTGAGATTCTGCCTCACCCCCGAAAGAATGGTTAGTATTAAGAAGTCAACTAATAAGAAGTGCTGAAGGGGCTGTGCAGAAAAAGGAACCCTTCTCCAGAGTTGGTGGGAATGCAGGCTGGTGCAACCACTGTGGAAGTCAGTATGGAGATTCCTCAAAAAGCTAGGATTGGAGGTCTCATTTGACCCAGCTATTCCCCTGCTGGGTATCTTCCCAAAAGAATTAAAAACATCATACCACAGTGATATATGTGCACCTATGTTTATAGCAGTGCAGTTCATAATAGCCAGATCTTGGAAACAACCTAAATGCCCCTCAACTGAGGAATGGGTAAAAAAGATGTGGTATTTCTATATAGTAGAATACTACTCAGCTATAAAGAATGATAAACTAGACACTTTTATACTTAAATGGATGTACCTTGAGAGCATACTTATCAGTGAAATAAGTTACACATGTGTAAGCATCGTATTGTTTCACTTGTGCAACAAATTGAAAGAAAAACTATGTATGTTTATCTACACGTATATAAAAAAAGTTAAGATAGTTTAAAAAAAAAAAAGCACAATGGACAGGGAAGCTCCAACCAGAAGACAACTAGTCTGCCTTCCTGGTGAGTGGCACACAACCCATGCGGACTCCAGGAAGAGAAAGATGTGCCTCTTGAGAACCCGCCATGCTGGGCAGGGAGGCTCCAACCAGATGACAACTAGCCTGCCTTCCTAGTAAGTGGTGCACAACCGGCGCAGAATCCAGAAAGAGAAAGATGTGCCTCCTGTAAGCCTACAGGCACATGGGCTAAGAATCAAGGACAGCCCCCTCGTCCCCCAAAACAACCTGCTGGTTTGGAGGACCAGCTAAGTTGATAGCAACTAAGGTACATGAAGCAACTAAATGCTTGTATTGTTTGGTTGATTTTGCAGGCCTGGGGCCAGCAGTCTGAACATCTCTTGGGAAGATGACAATATGCAATGTGGCAAATATGGGGATTCCCTTCTATCTTGTCTTTGAGGCCCAACATTGTTCTCTATTTTGCTTTATTCTGATTTTTTTTTTTTGCTTTATTTCATACTCTGTTTTTATTGGTTTTATTGTGTTTCGTTTTTGGTTTGATTTTACTATACCTGATGGAATGGTCAACTATTGTAACGATAACAAGATATACTATAGTAGCTATTGTTTTCCTAGAATCTTGCTTTGAAGTTCTGTACCAGTTCTACTGTTTTGTTTTGACTGACTTTGTTCTGTTATGTTTTGTTGGATTTTACTATCTTAAAAAAAAAAAAAAGCACAATGGCTTCTCTTGTCATTCCACATAGCCTGTCCAGAAGTAAATTCAACCTCTCCCTTCACTGAAAAAAAAAAAAAAAATTCTGCTGAGATTTTGATAGATATTGAGGTGAATCTATAGATAAGTTTAGGGAGAATAAATGTTTTGATATTTGTCCAATTCACATACATACTCAGTCTCCACTTATTTTGGTTATATTTGAGTACTTCTGATCAATTTTTATAGTTGTTAGGATACAGACAATGAATGTATTTTGGTAGATTTATAATGTTACTTTAAGCTTTTCTGTGATGTTGTAACTTGTGCCTTTACAATTTTACTTTTGAATTGTTCATTGCTTGTATAGGCCAACACTAGATTTCTGTATACGGCTTTGTGACCTTGTACCATGACCTTGCTAAACCTGCTTGTCTGTTCTATTGATTTTTACGTAGATTCTTTGTAAACAAACAAACAAACAAAAAAAAAAGATACTTCGCCTTGTCTTCATTAGAATACTGTCATTGGCACTGGGCTCTGAAATAAATGCAGTTGTTACTACTGAAAAAAAAAAGCCAAAACAAACAAACAAACAAAAAAAACCGTATCTTTTTTATGCACAGACCGACTGACGGGCACCTGGACTATTTACAAGATTTAGCTATTACAAACTGTGCTGCTATAAACATGGGTGTGCATATATTGCTATGATATGATGCTTTTAATTCTTTTGGGAAGATACCAACAAGGGAACAGCTGGGTCAAATAGAATCTCTAGTTTTAGTTTTTTGAGGAAACTAATCCTAGCACCTGGGAGGTGAGGCAGGAAGGGCACAAATTTGAGCACATCCTGGGCAATTTAGCATGACCGTATCTCAAAACTTTAAAAGGGCTGAGGATGCAGCTCAGTACAAAGACTCTGAGTTCGAGCTCCAGTATCACCAAAACAAAACAAAATCAAGATATGTAAACTCTCTTTACTGTCTTTTAATTGTAGGAAGTTTTCCCACCTATTCTTCTTCATATCAATTTTGAAAAGAGATAGGCATGATAGCACGTGTCTGTAATTCTAGTATTCAGGAGGCTGTGGCAGGATAACTGCCATGAATTCAAGGCCAGCCTGGGCTACACAGTGAGTTCAAGGCCAGCCTGAAGCACACGGCAAACCCTGTCTCAAAAAACCAAAAAACTCTGCAAAGCCATCAGGTCAGCTTTTTTATTGCTGACTCCATGTTGTAGATCTCCTGTTTATAAAACCTACATTTTTGATGCAACAGTCTCATTATGAGAAAGCACAGGCGTGATTTGTAAATTGAAATTCTGCAACATTCATCAACAGGTCATATTTAATCTCAATATTTATTTACAACTATTTAACAATAATCACCCACAAAGATAAAAATATGTAAATCATTAAGCCCTTAAAATTAAATACAGCTGAAGAAAATGATGTTAATAAAATTTCCATAGCTATTATACATAATAATATAATCTGGGCATAGTGATACAAACTTGTAATCCCAGTTTGCAATCCCAACTTGGGAGGATGAGGCAGGAGGATCACAAATTCAAGGACAGTCAATGCTAGCCTGGACTACAAAGCTAGATCCTGTCTCAAAAAAGCCAAATATATATAATTTTTTAAAAAAATCTCAATTGATCATTTAAATGACTTCCAGATTATTGGTGAAGATTCAAGTTAAATGTTTGACACTTACCAGTAAAAGGACTCTGTAATAACTTGGCTGATGCTGCCAATATTTTTCTTACTGCTTTGTGAAGTTCTTTTCTTGCCTGCCAGGCAATACCTAAAATGATTATAAACTTAAAACCACATGTGTACTCTTAATGCTATGCTCCAATACTTCAAAAAGAAATGCATAAACTCCAAATTTTTTCATAAAGAACAATACAGCATCTTTATCTTTTTATCATATGGAAATAAAAAGCTCTAGCTTTCAAAATAAGATCACTCTTTAAGTCTTGGGAAAAGTAATAACAAGAACACTAAAGCTAGCAAAACTCATGTATACAATCAGTTTTATGTAGGAAAATGACCCATATAAGAAGACCATCTAGAACTCAAATTTAGAGATACCTTACTAATGAGATTAAGCTTCACTATAAGGGTAAACTGTAAGATATAGCAATAAGATATATGCAATTCAAACTATAAACACATCATAAAAGCGTGCTGAAAGATAGGAAAGTGAAGAGCCAGGCGTGGTGGCACATGCCTTTAATCCCAGCACTCGGGAGGCTGAGGTAGGAGGAGCATTGTGAGTTCAAGGACGGCCTGACCTACATAGTGCAACCCTGTCTCAAAAAACTAGGGCCAGGAGTTTGGCTCAGCGGCTTACGTGCCTGCCTGCCAGGCATGAGGTTGTGAGTTTGATCCCCAGTGCTACCAAAAAAAAAGAAAAGAAAGAAAAAAAGAAAGATAGGAAGGTGATAGAATAACAAATAGTGTAGCGATACAGCTCACAGACCTCAAGCTGTGCAGCCTGCCCTACATGAGGATCATAATGTGCTCACAGGCACATTCTGGCTCTCAGTGTAGGAACAGGTAGACTGTAAGTCAAGCTGGAGATTCACCAAGCTACCCACAGCTGATGAAAATACACTCCTCTGCTCTTAAGTCATGTTCACCAAGAAACTCAGAGGTTTGTGTGTGACCTAAATATTGAGAAAAGCAATGTTGTAACTAATAAAGACAGGTTTTAAGCTTTTGCAGCTGATAATAATAAATGAGTTGGTATTTATATTTATAAATCATCTAATGAGTCTAGTTTGTATGAATAAATCCCTTGGAGCAAAATACCAGGCAGTCATGGTAGTACACACCTATAATTCCAACACTAATGGGAGGCTGAGGCAGAAGGATCACAAGCCTGGGCAACTATGTAACTTGGTAAAACCTTGTCTCAACTTCTACAAAATTTTAAAAGAGCTGGGGACGTAGTTCAGTGTACAAGTACTTGAAAAAAACAAAAATAAAAAACTCTGACCTAAATGATAAAATCTTGTCTTTGTACTTGTTAAACTAGGGCTAGCCTCTGAACTAATGGCTGCCACTGAAGAGGGAATTCCAGGTTCAGACTCAAACAGCCAGCTAGTCTTCACTTCACTCAGTTCTAGGAGAACTGCAACCCTGGGTCAAATATACAACTCTAAAATGTGAACTTCAATTAATATTTTAGGAACTGAGTTTGGTTTTCAGAGTCTGGTGATTCCTAAAGAAAGCCGAATTATTTTATTAATTCTGCAATTTAAATATACTTTTTATTTTTTGGAGACAGGGTCTCCCTATGTAGTTCAGGCAGCCTTGAACTCACAGTAATCCTCCTGATTCAGTTTCCCATGTGCTGGGATTACAGGCATATCCCACCATGCCCTGAAAACAGACTCATTTTGAAATTCAGTAACTAGCTTCCAATTTTCACAAAGATGAGGTTACTTTACAATAAACTTACCATGACTGTCTCTTCTGTCTGAAGAACCTGTGTGCACATATATGTATGACTTCATTTTTTCTGTTTCTACCACTTGAGTGTCTAATGTCAAAGACTTCTTCAGAGCCAGAATTTCATATGTAAGAAATAAAGAACCTCTTTAAAAACAAAACAAAACAATCATCGTAAATTATATGATCTAAATGTAACACAAGAGCTACTCTTCTTTATACTTTCCATAATGAAATTTCTCCTTTATTGGAAACATAACATAGAGTAACACGCAAATGATACTTTCTTAATGTGTATGTATACATACACATCTCAATTTAAAATAGTAACAAATAGTTGCATAATCATATCCAGACAAAAAATAGCATTCTGGAGGCTGAGGCAGGAGGATTGCCATGAGTCTAAGGCCAGTCTGGGATACAGAGCAAGACCCTATCTTGAAAAACTAAAGACTGAGAAAAAAATTATTATTGATTTATTTATTTTAAATTTTTTTTCCAGGTTGAGACTTTACTTAAGCATGTTACTATTTCCAATAGATAGCCAAGTCCTGCTGACAGGAAGCCATGGAAAAAATTATTGTTCTGATTTTTATAATTTTGTTTTTTACAGTTTTACCACCTCTATATGGAACTTACACAACGTAGCTCAGTTTTGCCTCTATTTGAAATTCATATGAATGAAATCACACTATATATTTTTTATTACTCTATTTGTGTGATTTACTTATGTTGTGCATGTAAATGTAGTTCCTGTATTTATATTTTGATATGGTATACAATTGATTGTATCAATCACCACATGTAACATCCAGTTTACCACGTGGATATGAGCATATTCACATACAGTATCTAGCTTGAATCTATTATAAACAATATTATTATGCATCTTATACACCTACATTGTGCATACATGCATATGTTCTTCATCTAAAAGCAGAAACTTTCTGATATATAAACTTCACTAGACACCAAACTGTATAAAGGTTTGTATAAAGCATATACAAGTTTCCCCTTTCCTCACAGCTATATTCAAAGTCTATCTTAAATATGAAACACAAAAGTGTTTGTTGTATATCCAAATAAAGATTTTTTTTCTTCCTATTCAGACTGACCAATACTTCGCTAAATCCAGAAACAAAGGCTGCACTCCATCTGAATCCAAAGCTCACCAACCTATGCTTTCTGCTGACCTGAGTTTCTACCCCAAAGCAAGAAAATCCAGACCCGGCTACACCAGAGGAATACAGAGAAGGCTCCTAAGAATTCCTTGCTCTCTTGAGGATCCATCTAAGCAGGTAAGAGAAGAAAATGTTATTCTATCCTTTAATCACACTTTTCAAGAAAGACAAAGTTCTTAACTAAAAGTTGTATGATTTTCGCTGTAGTCCTGAATATAGTTGTAATCTAAACAAAGAAACTACATTACAGAAAAGGGTATACATTTATTCTTCGCCCAAAATGAGTCAAAGGAAAAAAACTATCTAAATATCCACCACATCCATAAAGAAGTCTACTAAATTGATTTTATATTAGTGAAACAAGTATAGTACTGACAAACATTTAGCATATATACCCTAAAAAAACGAAAAATTACAGTTATTAGAAAGAGGGCTATGCCAACCATTGTACATGTGTCTCTGAAGGAGCATAAGCTGGAAAAGATCCATCTGTTGGTCTTCTCAGTTGACCTCAATTTCCTTTCTTAGGAGCTTTAGGGCAATTGCAGGGATTTTCTTTTTATTAGTAGTAGTATATAGCACTTACACAGAATAACGGGAACATGCGTATAACACAGTTTGATCATTTCTACCATAACACCATCCTGATTTTAGGATTTTCAAAAATAATTTTTTAATCTTTAAAAAATTTTTATAAGCCGGGCGTGGTGGCGCACGCCTTTAATCCCAGCACTCGGGAGGCTGAGGTAGGCGGAGCGTTGTGAGTTCGAGGCCGGCTTGGGCTACAATGCGAGCGCAAGGCCGGCCTGAGCTACATAGTGCGACCCTGCCTCAAAAAACCAGGGCCGGGAGTTTGGCTCAGTGGCTTAAGCGCCTGCCCTGGCAGGCGCAAGGCTGTGAGTTCAATCCCCGGTGCAAATTTTTATATACTTCAAAAAACTTTTACTAGTCAATTTTTAGCCTCTTCAACCACTTTAGGACCTAATATAAGGTCTTATTTTAAGAGTACAGAGTTTAGCAGAGTCACACTGTGTGTGTCAAGAGCTCTCCTCACAGCTACAATGCCAGCCAGGCAGAAACCCCAGTGTACAACTATACTCAAGAGAAAACAGACCCCAGGAAGCAGAGCACAGTAACTAAAGATAACACTGAAGTAGTATAACCAGTGATTAAATCACTTCCACTGATATTTCAAAGAGTAATATAATAAAGCCAACTAGTATTTTGCAGTTGACACTTACCCTAAAATAAGTGATCCAGTAAATTTTATTATATTTCCTTCAAAAAGAAAAGGAAAAGTCAATATGATGAATTTCATTTTTTTTAAAGTGTGAAATAGGCAACAGTGTGGATCTCTACCTATTTTGTATATTTATATACTAACTGGCCTAAGTTTACTGATATGCTTCTATTTACGTAATCAGTTGCTATCAACACATGGCTTCTCAACCCAAGATACAAACCAATCAATAAGCACTGAGTACAAAAATAAAATTTAAATTTATGGCTTTTCATGCTCATTCTCCCCTTCTTCTACCTCCTGTTCTACTATACCCACCAAATCACTAGGGGCCCTAGTCCTTGTCCACTACTGATATGGCCAAGACTATAGGCTTCCACTGAATGCAACTTTCAGGGAGTTCACCTCCCTTCTCACTCCTTTTAGTTAAAAACTAATAAAATAAAGAACAGAAGAGAATTTTCCCTAGCATAAGTGGGACTACATTGAGGGATTAGATTTGTCAAGTGGTAACACAAAATGGTATATCCCACAGTAATTATGCTGTAATTGGTAACTAAGTGCCAATAGGTAGCCTGCTTAAAATATAGGTTACAAGTTTATAGAAGTTCCTGATTTATGAATGAGTTCTGTTCCAGGAGAATGTTCGTTGGCCAGATTCATTTATAAGTCTGACAAAGTGAACCTTACACAGTGCTTGTTCTGGTAGATGATATGAGAAGAAACATTCCCCTTTCTGTTCCCACTTCTCCTTTTCTATTTAAAATACAGAGTCAGAATTTCCTAGATAAAAAGGATCTATCTTAAAAATAGATCTATTGTAAAGATCAAAAGGGAACTCCATGAAGATAGAGGACCTTACTTAATATTGTATCCTGGGGGCTGAGAAAAGTATTTACCACATGGTTGATGGTTGATAAATGTTGCTTATTATCAAATGAATGAAAGATGAGCTAGACCAGTCTTCTCATTTTACAAATAAACAATGCTCAGAGAAGGCAAGATATTTCTTCCCTTCAAAAAAAAGGAAATACTAGACAAACACCCTCTATACGCCACATATAAGGGTTTTTTTTTTTTTTCTTTTCTTTTTTGTGGCACCAGGGATTGAACTCACAACCTCATGCCTGCCTGACAGGCGCATAAGCCGCTGAGCCAAACTCCCAGCCCTTGCCACATGTAATGGTAAACAGAATATAATGATAAACAGAATATAATGATAAACAATAAACTACCCTCACAGTTTACAGTCTATGAAAGAAGTCAGATAATTAACCAAGTTCAATATTGATTCTCCCGAATGATAAGGAGCAGATCTAACTTGGCCTAGGATGTCAGGAAAGCATGGCTACAGCATATTGGGGGAGGGCATGAATTAAAGCACACCCCAAGCCACAGTAAGGTAAGGGCTATTTTCCTTGCTCACCACTGTATTCCCAGAAGCTAATACAGGTGCTGGTACCATGGCTTTGGGGGTGTTTGTTTGCTTATTTGTTTTTTCCTTGAGTGTAGGCTGGTCTTAAACTCATCATGTAGCCCAGACTAGCCTTAAACTTTCAGCAATTCTCCTGCCTCAGCCTCCCAAGTGCTGAAATTACAGGTGTGTGCCACTATGTCCGGTTGGCACTTTAAGAACTTAATAAATTCCTGCTAACTAAGAATGCAGTGGTACATCAGTTTAGAAGGATAAGTACAAATTTGACAGGAAAAATAAGGGAGGAAAAAGAATTTCCAAGAAAAATGATAATATATATAGTTCTGAGCTTATAATAAAATTTGAGGTGAACCATTAGTACAGAAAGACATAAATCTGAAACTTCTCATGAGTTTACATGTTTTTGTGGCCTACTCTAGCCATAATGTCATCACTATTTATAAAAAAAAAAATGTTCATACTCACGGATATCTCTCCAGTATGTATGCCTTTTTGGTGAGGGCATAGAGGTTCTTAGTCTTCTGCAACAGATGACACAATAAGCAGCCAAGGACATTCTATATAAGTAGAACAATTACAACAGATTTAATTTAGCATCTAATTACCAACACTTTTAAAATTATGTGAATATGCTGCCATCACAGTAGACTGCCTACAGAGTTCAAATTTTCAAGACATGGAAAAAATCTTTTCTATTAAAAAATGTTTCTCTCTTAAAAACAAACTTACTAGAATAAATTTTGCTAGTACTTTATTCTTCAAATTGTGTCCAATTTTGAGTAGTGATTAAGAGGAAAACAGAAAAATAAGAATCAGAGATTTTTAAATGTCTTTTAAGAATACACACAAGGTGTGATCGAAATACATGACTATTTAAATGTCTAAAAACTTATTACACTAAGACATATCACATTAGCACCCCTTGAACTACCCCTCTTTGATTATTCTTGACACTTTCTAAAGCAGTTATGGAAGTCCTCTTTCTCAAGTGTCTATGACATGTGATAAAAAAAATTCAACAAATGGTGTTATTGAGTGTCATCCAATAGACAGACTCGTAAAAACACTGTGACAAGTCCTCATCTACCTGATTCAATGGATCGGATGCTGCAGGTTCTGGGTCTTTCCCAAAGTCAAAATGACCACAAAGACAAACATTTTGAATCAATTAATGGTTGAGATACCCACAACAGTACAGCTAAAGACACTCCAGAAAGAGGACTTATAGAACTGCTTCGAAAAGCAGCAACAATGGTATAAGTATGCTCAAAGCAAGGGATGGTATTCTGAGAGGGATTAATGGCCATGTATCTTTTATTGTAATAAATACTTTTAAAATTTTGCATATATAATGCACATTTATCTTGATGACTAACGGCCCCACAGAAATAGAAAGCAGCTCTGCATAGAAGATATAGAGAACCCACAAAATTATTTAGCTTTTCTCTAACTCCTTAAAGATCGTATCCTCAACTTTCTCTCCCCCACACCCTCTCCTGGGACAGGGTCTCGCTGTGTAGTTCAGGTTGGCCTTGAGTCCAGTCTCCTGAGTGCTAGGATTACAGGCATGCGCCACCACCAACATTCTTTAAAATCTTTGAAATAGCTGGTATACTACCAAAGGAGAACAATTGCTGACGTGTTTATCAACTGAGCAAAGATGGTCAAAATATGATGAGAGTTTTAGAACGACTTGGTATTCTAGAACCATATTAGATTGTCTTTGGGAACTAAAACTTTTTTTCTTTTCATTTTGCTAAAAGGGTAAGGAAGGAAGATGCCTTGAGGAACTCGTGAGAAATGGTTCTTTGGGTCAAAATATTAAAAACTTCTAGCAGCTTTACAGGGATTAGGGGAGAGTTACTTGGTGTACACAAACAAGAAACACCTGTTAGAGATAATACAAACGATTTTAAATTTTTTCTTAATTGTGATTTCATCATGTCAACTGGTGACTAAGCAAGCCAAACCTGGCAATAGGTAAACTAGGAAAGGTCCTTGTTTGAAAGGTCTTGTCTCTTATTTTCCTCCCTTTCTAGCTACTACTGACACTGTCTTTGAGTTTTATTCTCACATCTCTGGTTACTCTTTCTCATTCATTCAACAAACATTTACTGAGCACCTACTACCTGTTATGGACAAGAATGTGAGACATGAATGTGGAGCCCCTGCCCTCACTGACCTCATTGAATGGGTCTGTTGATGGCCTCCACTCAGTTTTTAAATATTAATACTGCACGTGGCACATGCCCATAATCCCAGCAGTCTAAGAAGCTGAGGCAGGAGGACTGAAAATTCAAGCCGAGCATAGGCAATTCAGTGACTTAGCAAGACACTGTTTAAAAAAAAAAAAAAAGTTAGGAATGAAGCTCAGTGCGAAAGCCCTGGGTTCAATTCCCAGAACTGCAGAAGAGGGCATAAATAAATCTAAACATTTACCAATGTTTTGTCAATTTCTCTCCTTACTATTGCTCATTGCATCCACACTTTCCTTCCGGGTTCAAATCGTTCCTGAGGAAGGTACTGCATAACTTTTGATACAAGGTTTTTCAAGAGAGTCTATACATTAACACTCAAGACTTATTTCAGACATGCTAAAAAAATACCTGTTTTTTTTAAAATTCTGGATTTAGAATTTAGAATAGCATCAAGTTTCCATCTGCACATGGTATTTCTTCTTGCTCAAAAGAAATCTGTAGTTAAGTCTAATTATTGTTTCTTTGTAGGCAAAATATCAGCAAAGAGGTTAAGAATGTGTTCTGTAGAACATATTGCCTAATGTCAAAACCAGTTCACCAGCAGTTTAGCTTTTTGGTTTTTTGTTTTGTTGTTTTTTGTTGGTTTTGGTTTTTTCTTTCCTTCTTCTTTTACTGAACACAAGGTCTCAAACAAGCATGATAGGCCAGTGCCCTACCAGTGAGCTATTGTCTTTTTTTTTTAAACAGTCTTGCTACATTTCCCAGGCTGACCTAGAACTTGTGCTCTTCCTACCTCAGCCTCTTGAGTAGCTGTGATGATTTTTTTTTTTAATGTTCTGACTTCACAGAATCTTATGTACCCAGAGGTAACTGCCCTCCCGGGCTAACCACTAAGGGTAGCCTACTAGCTTACCTTTCATATCTAAAGGAACAAACTGGAGTCCATAAACCCTCTACCTCCTTTACCAAACTCTTACACAGCAAGTCAGTATTGCCTTGAGCCTAAACCACCCCAGAGGAAGGTACCAAACAACAAGGGACCACCCTTAGCTCAGAACCTGCTGAAGTTATTCAAACTACCCAATCCTTACCTACCCTGTCTCATTCTTTTGTTCCTATAAAATCCACAAGCACGGCTGTGGCCCCTATGCCTCCAGACTGACACTAGCAGTTCCCCCACAGGCCCCTGCAGGGAGTGCCCACTATCCCTTGGGAACTATAAATAGTAAACTCAATTTTTCAAAGCAGTTGTCCCTGTGTCAGTCATCTTACCATAGGTAGTTTAGAAGTTACATTTTGAAACAAATCATGGGTTAACTTCCCTCACTGTGCCTTACTTTCCTCATCTATAAAATGCTAAAGAGGCTGGGTGTAGTGGCACACACCTGTAATCCCAGCATTTGGGAGCCCAAGGCAAGAGGATCACCAAGAATTTGAGGCCAACCTGGACTACATAATGAGTTCAAAACCAGCCTGAACTACACGGTGAGGTCTGTCTCGAAAAGTCAAAAATAAATATGTTCTTACAATTCTGTATTTTATGTCTCTGTATGGGTTCATTTTTATATATCTTGCTCAGAATGTAGTACGCACCTTCAATCTCAGAACTCATACCTTTCTTCAATTCTTCAGTGCTCTTTAATGATTAAACTCCAACCCCCCAATTCTTTTTTTTCCTTCTAATATTACTATTACATGTATATTAGACTTTTTATTTCATCCTTCAAATTTCAACTTCTTCTATATTTTCTACCTTTTCCTATCTCTCTGGCATACATTAAAGTTTCCCTAAATCTATTTTCCAATTTGTCAATCCTCTGTTTAGCTGTATTTAGCTCACACTCTTGCCTGATCCTTTTATACACTTTATTTTGTCTTAAAGCGCAGTCATTTTTTTTTTAATAGCTAAAAGTTATTCTCCTACCTGTAACTACATTCTTTTGTGGTACCCTCCCAGACTGACTATGGACAGGCCTTATGACTGACTTTAGCCACAGGACAGCAGAAACATGGCACAAGCTGACACCAGAAAAGCACAAGCACATTCAGGCTTCTGTCTTGCTGCTCATGCATACAGCCACTCCCATGTAAAGAAGCCTAAATTAGTCTGATGGATAATGAGAGAAATATTGAGTATTCCCCTTAATACGAATACCATGTGAGAGCCAGAACTAACTACTAGGCATGGGAAGCCACACCAGACTAACCAACCCCAGTTGACCCTACAAACTATTTAACATGTAGAACCCTAAGCAATACTTAGTTGTCTTACCCACTAGCCTTGGGAATGGTGTATAAGGTTGCAAAAACTGACACAGTATCTGTGGTTCCTAAACTTTCCTTTAGACTTTAAACACACTTATTTTGAAGTCCCTGTGCTGGAATTGCTATTTGTAGAATTATGGCTGCATATACTTCATGGATTAAAAGCCCTATGGCCACAAGTGGTATAGATTTAGAGTTCAACCTTCCACTCTTTCAACCAAGTTATCACCCTCTTTCTTTCTCATGAGTGGAAATTTTCTAGTCCCTGTTTCTTTGACAGTTTAGTCCTTCAAGACTGTGTCTTTTAGGTTAAATTAACTTTTCATGCACATTAGGTCCAAGCAATTAAAGTCTCTATCAGATTCTGACAATCCTTAACTTGCTTCAACTTTCTCCCTCGGTACTGACTTTCTTCTTCCTTCTTGCAATTCAGAGTTCTTCTGTTACATTTTACCTGGAATTTTCATGTGTATGGAGAAAACTGAACGCTATTCCCTAGATTTAACTCTTTCAATAGCCAGGCAAGATGATGCATGTCTGTAATCCCAGCACTCTGGGAGGCCTGAGGCAAGGAGGATTAAAAGTTCAAGTCTAGCCTGGGGAATTTCCCTTGAAAGGGTCAGGGACCTAACTCAATCCTAGAGCTAGCCTCAGTCCTCAGTACAGCAAAGAAAGAAAAGAGGCCGGGGGGGGGGCAGACAGACAGACAAGAAAAAAATCTTTTGATAATTCTCCATTGTCTAAAACAATGTTTCTTAAAATTTTGGTCTGTAGAAAATCATGGTTCTGTTATCTATCTAATAATCCTGGAAGGTTGCGACAGAAGGCCACAAGTTCCAGCCCAGACTGAGAAACTTAGTAATTTAGGGAGACCTTGACTCAAAGAATAAAAATGACTGGGGGTACAGCTCAATGTGAAGGCCCTATGTTCAGTCAAGGGCAAATACAATCAAATCAACTATAAAAGTTCTATCAACCAAAAGATTTCGATGGTCCTTTGTAGTCACAGACCTCTCCCCAATCTAGCTCTGTGAATGTGACTGATCTGATTTCTCTCCTGATAGCTTTGTCTTTGCAAGAATGCCATGTAAATGGAATCACACATACACAGCCTAAGTCTGGCCTTCTTCACTTAGAAAAATGCACCTGTGAATCACCTATGTTGTTGCACCAAAAATGTATGTATGCATGTATGTTTGTATGTACTGCAGGGTTGAGATCAAACCCAGGCCCTCATGAACGCCAGACAAGCATTCTACCACTGAGCTACAACCCCTGCCCCTCCCTGTTTTCACAGATAGGGGTCTCACAATGTTGTCCAGACTGCTCTTGAACTTCTAGGCTCAAGGGCTCCTTCCACCTCAATCTCCCAAGTAGCCGGAATAGGCACACTTAACTTTATATTTAACTATTTTCCAATATGATGGTATTATTTTATACTGCAAGCAATAAAGCAGGAATATGAGGATTCTGATTACTCCACATCTCTAATGTTTGATGTTTTCAGTCTGTTTGACGTCAGCCTTTGCAGTGGGTACATTATTAGTATCTCTCTGTGGCTTTAAGCTGAAATTCCCTGAAAATTAGAGCATTTTTTCATATATGCTAGGCATTCACATATTGTGAAATGCCTGTTTGAGTCTTTTGACTGTTTTAATTTTTTAAATGATTTTTCAGTTCTTTATAAATTCTACAATTAAATCTTTATAAGACATATATTGCAACTACTCCAAACTTGCAACAACTTTTTTTTTGTTATTGTTGTTTTTTGAGACAGAGTCTTGCTATACAGTTCAGAACGACCTTGAATTCATGACAGTCTTTCTGCCTCAGCCTCCCCAAGTGCTGGGATTACAGCTGTGTACCACCACATCCTGCCTATTCACTTATTTAAAGGCATCTTTCAATGAACAAGAATTTTAATTTTGACAAAAACCTCTTATTTTTCTATGGTTATTGAATTCTGTGTTCTGAGAAACTGTTGCCTTCCTTATGTCATAATGCCCTACGATTTTATCTTAAAGACATTTTTTTAGCTTTTACATTTAAATCTGTGATTCACCTCAAATTTTTTTTTTTTTTTTTTTTTTTGCGGCACCGGGGATTGAACTCACAGCCTTGTGCCTGCCAGGGCAGGCACTTAAGCCACTGAGCCAAACTCCCGGCCCTGGTTTTTTGAGGCAGGGTCGCACTATGTAGCTCAGGTCGGCCTTGCGCCGCGTTGTAGCCCAAGCCGGCCTCGAACTCACAACGCTCCACCTACCTCAGCCTCCCGAGTGCTGGGATTAAAGCCGTGCGCCACCACGCCCGGCTTTCACCTCAAATTAACTTTTATGTGTTGAATAAGGAATTGAGATTGAATTTTCTTCTATATGGGTATCAAAGAGTTCCAATAAAATTTTATCCAAACAATTTTTTTTCCCACGGAAGTGACTTTGCATCTTGTTCAAAAATCTGACTTTATGTATATATATTTACAATGATCTATTTG
>RJWM01018544.1:0-32310 GCA_004363535.1 Dasyprocta punctata
CTGTCATGAGTGACTTCCCTCAGCCATACCACCCTGCCTTGCAGCCAACTGAGTATGGACTAAAACCCCAAGAACTGTAAGAATTAAACTTTTCCCTTATTTTTGGCATCAGGTTTTTTGTCTCCACAGTGAGAGAAAAGTAACTAAGCAAGAATTTTGTTCCAGTCAAGTGGGGTCATTGCTATGACTAAATTTAGTCATGTGGTTCAAGATCCTTTGAAAATGGCTTGTAGGAAGAGTTTGGAAAGGTCTGGAGATACTGCCTGAAAGAATGTTGCTGGAACAGCTTGTACTGCTTGTATGGGAGATTCTGGTCAAAGCTCAGGAGACCAGAAGGTTGACAGAAAGCTTGCCAGTATAGACCAGGCTCAGGAGGTTTCTGCTGGGAAGAAGGACTGAATTGGTTGTTAGACTCCACATGATGTGTGTTATGGCTTGGCAGAAAGTTTGTCTGCATTTTGCTTGTGTCCAGAGACTTTGCCTGAGACTGAAATCAAGGGTAATTGACTGATTAATCTGGCAAAGGAAATTCCAAGGCAGTCTAATGTTGAGGCAGTGGCATGACTATTGTTGGGGACTTTTAGACAGATTTATGTTGTGAATCAAGAGCAAAGAGCCTAGCAGAGTGATTTAAAATGTTGTGGGTTTGACCAGGAAGCTGTAGACTGTAAAGATAGAGCTGTTACCTTGCTTGCTGAGAAGGAACAAAGAAATAAAAAAGATGGTCTGGGACCATCCCAGGAAGCAGTAGGTCTCCACTCTTGGTAGCCTGCAAAAGTGAAAGTTTTCTTGGAGAGAAAAGCTGTAGAGTGCCATGTTCCAGAGTGGTGATGGGGGCCACAGGAGGTTCCAGAATGGCAGCAACATAGAAAAGCTTTTCCTCACAATCAGGTTCAGAGAGCTCAGCAATTCAGGCAGTTGACCCCTACAGTCAAGAGAGAGAAAAGTCTGACTACTGCTCCAGCTGGTGGTGAACCTTGGTGGCAACCAAGTGGCACTGGTTTTAAGTGCAAGGAAAACATACAAGTTCTGAGGTTAAAGCTGCTCCCATCCCTAATTCAGTGGCCCTGGGAGGCCAGAAATTGCACCCCTTAGAGGGCAATACATCAAGATGTAAGGTTGAAGCCAAAAGTGTGCTGGAGACTCCAGAAGTTTGAAAAAGCCAGGAACATGGGTCATCCAAGGAAAGCTGCAAAAACCAAGCAGAATAGGCTTAAGGGAGAAGTTGTAGGAACTGGAACCCTTGGAAGTGCCATGAGGTTGGAGTCATTCAAACCCTTTGGAGCTCACAATTTTCCACAGATTGTTTCAGATGTTGGACCTGCAATTATAGGACTTAATGTTAGCCCTGCTGGATTTTGGACTTGCTTTGGTTCCAATGCTTTGTATTTTCCTGTTTGTAACTATTGGGATGGTAATGTTTACCTTGTGCCTTTACATGTTGGAAGTGTTTAGCATTGTTTTCATTTGTACAGAGGGTTACATTTAAGAGTTTGAGATAGATCTCAGAGAAGATTTGGAACTTGAACTTTTCAGCAATACTGAAACTATTAGGAATGTGGCAAATCTTGGAAATGGACTAAATGTCTTCTGTATAAAGGATATATGAGTCTTTGGGGAGCCAGGGGTGGAATGTTACGGTTTATGTTCCTGTGGCCCTGCCAAATCTCATGTAATCATGGACGTGGCTCAGTCCAGCATTTGTGATTGGTTTGTTGTCTGGCACTGGGATTGGTGGTGTGAGTGTGGCACCTTCCCAGGGGTGGAGCCCACATACAGTGTAAGGGTAGGAAGAAGGTGTGTCTTGTTTCTCTTGTGCAGTTGTTCTTTGCTGCTTGTGGCCACCATGAATGGCTTCCCTCAGCCATGCCACCCTGTCTTGCAGCCAACTGAGTATGGACTAAAACCCCCAAGAACTGTAAGAAATAAAACTTTCCTTCCTTCGTTTTGGGCATCAGGTATTTTGTCTCAGCAATGAGAGAAAAATAACTAAGAACAACTTAATACCAATTGATAAAACTTTCTTTATCCCTCCCTTTCTGCTTTTGTACCCTGTCTCTGAATATCATTTCTACCCTCAATTTCTATGAGATGAATATTCTTTCATTTCACATGTTTGAATGAGATCATAGAGTAATTGTATTCTGTTCTCAGTTTTTTCACTTTTCATAATTATTTTCAGTTTTTTCCCATGTGATTACAAGTGGCAGTTTCATTCTTGTTTCATGATTGAGGTACTCCATTGCATATGTGTATCTTTTTTTTTCTGTTTCTCATTTAATGCACAATTGTCTCTGAGATTTAAGGCCAATTCTGAGCTGTGAACACCTATAAAGATCAGAAAGAAAGTTAAACACTCCAAAATACATAGCACAAGGTAAAGGTGCCTATTCGAAGGGTAGATATAGTGGGGATAGAGAGGAATAAAATCAAAGCAAGACTGAAACCAAGCAGGTAAAACATTAAATCATGTAGTTACACATCTAGCATCCAGGAAAAATTGTGGTGAACTGTGAAGCCTAAAGGACTTGGGTATCCTTCCCCTTAGGACGTTACATGTGTCAGTCCTCATGGCCTCCCTCTTGGGCTGGTTCTGCTCAGTGCCTGTGGATTCTCTCAGGCATTCTATGTTTCTGGCATCTCCAACTTCCTGGGGTCTCCACTGAATTATTGGCTTCACTCTCACAACTCAGGCACTGCATTCTCAGGGGCAGACTGCCTGGCCTTCCAGGCTTTCCTATGAAATCTGAATGTAAGTTTCACTGATTCCACAGCTCTTGCATTCTGAATGTCTATAAAAACAGTAAAATGTGAATAGTATCAAGGTCTGTCCCAACATTAAGTAGTAGCTGGCACCCTTGGGATTGTAGTTGCAGAGGACTCTGAGTACTTTTATGGTTGAGCATTATGAAATGAATCCTGGGGAATCAATTCCCCAGGTGATCCTTCTTGAGCAGATTATGCTGGGGATCTCTTCTCCAAGTCTTTCAAAGGAGTTTGCTCTTACTCTTTTATAACCTAGACCCAGTAAATGTAAGGTCTTGCTGATTTCTGAGATGTGCTCAATCCATTCTTCCTATTGGCCTGAAATAAAGTTCTTGGATCCTTTTTAATGTTACTCTTTCCAGCCACCTTGCTCTCCAAGGCTCCAATTTTGCAGGAAATTCCTTTCTGATAAAACTGTGAACTTTTGAAAATGGTTTTTATTCATGATTTTCACTGTAACCCTGACTGAAATCACTCAGCAATCTCAATGGCATATTATGAATATTAACTGCCTTGAATTTTCTCTGCAGATTACTTAGTCCATTTTAATCTAAATCTCCTGCAAAATCTCAGGACATAGGCTAAAGGTAGACAAAATTTCTACCAGAGCATGACATGCATGACCTCTGGTTCATCTGCCAAGGGAGGATGTCCTCATTCCCAGCTACAACCTCCTGAGGCTGATCTTTACCATCAGAATTTCTTCCAGCATTCTGGTTTTATAAGCTGTAACAAGAATCTCCCTTTAAGTGTGTTTCACGACATTCTAGAGCTTCTCTATCGAGCATCTTCAAATCTTTCAGTGCTCCTTCTATCAACTAGCTCCACGGGCTTCTAAATCATTGTCAAGTACAGTCATGGCTGCCACCCAACTTCTTTTGTGTCAAAACTGTCTTACTTTTCTTGTCACCTGACTACCATAAATTAAAGAAAGACAAGGTTTATTTTAGCTCATGGTTTTTAGAGGGTTCAGTCTATAGTCATCTGAGTAAAAGTAATAAAGAAATAGTGGAAGTGTCTGACCAAGGATAGCTGCTCTTGTCATGGTGACTAGGAAACAGAGAAAGAATGGCAAAATCAGGTAGGTAGAAAACGCTTTCTAGGCCACGCGCCTACTGACTTACCCCTAAGCAGGTCTCACAGTTTCAGCAATGTCAGTTATGAACTCATAAGCTTCTGGGGTAGACTTCAAAAATAAACCATTATAGCAATAGTAGAGAGTTAACCTAGTACCTTCTTCTTTAGCTACATCCACAGCCTGTTTTTTACTACTATATTGTTACAAGGTCTCAGTAATTTGCCCAGGCAGGACTGAAACTTTCAATTCTCCTGTGTCTCTCCACCATGTCCCTTTATTTCTTCTTCGTGTCTTAATTTTCTGACTACCGTTTTCTCCACTGTATTGAACAATATAACAAAATCATGAAGTTAATGTATACACACACATATATATGTGTTTGTATGGATGTATATGTGTGCATTGACATTCACATAAACTCACATACAGATTTATATACACAAACACATCCCTACATACACAGTCATATAAATATGTATGTATATAAGCATATATGTACATGTTTATATGAATTTGTGTATATGAATATAGAGTACATGTACATATCTATGAATGTATATATACACTTCACATATATACCTATATATGTTTTATTTTCTTTGAGATTCCTTCACTTTAGAGACCTGGTTTATAATATGTTTTGTGATAAACTTGTTTGAGTTGAAATTAGTGATGTCCTTTGATCTTCTCGTACCTTTGCATTTATTCTGTACCTTTCTCAAGATTTGGCAGCATAACATTTTTGATATTTGAAACACTTTGGCATTCCCAAGGCACTATGAACCTTAATAACCCAGAAAATTAACTTTTTAATGGTATCCTGACATTCCTATTCAGTTTCATCATTCTTTTTCATTCTTTGTTTTTTGGTTTGTTTGTTTGGTTTGGTTTGCTTTCTCTCTTCAATTCTGTATTTTCAAATAGCTTACCTTCAAGTTCACTAATAATATTTTTTGTTTTTCTTTCTGGTATTCTCATCTTTTATTATGTTTTTTTAGTTCACTTAGTGAATTTTTCAGCTCAATGATTTCTAAAATCTTTGTTAAGTTTCTCTTTTACTACACTGAATAATTTATGTTTCCTTGAGGTTCATTAAGATTTCTTTTAAAAAACTTTTTACACAGAAGTCCTTCTATGATTATGATCAGTTTCTGTGCCTTATTTTTACAATTTATGAAATTATGACTTTCAAAAAATAACTATTATGTTTGAAACTGTTATACAAGGACCATCGTGCTTTCATTATCATTACTCAAAAGTCATGCTCATAAAACATTTAAGAACTCATAAACATAGCTGCAAATATCTGTCATTATAAACAAAATGAATTTGGGGGACATCAGAATAATACACTACTTAAACTTTGTATTTTAGAGCCTTGTGTACAAGAGGCATATAAATAAATGCATTTAACATATAAGAAAGTCAGCAAAACTACAAAGAAATCCTTTTTATATTGACTTCATTTTATTTTTGTCACAAAATTCAGAAGCTACTTAGAGTAACAGTATTGAACACAGTGAAATGACAGCTTTAGACCTCCTACAAGATTAGGAAACAGTGTTAATAACTGCAGTGTTAATACTCAACCCACAAATGTATCTCATTTGTGCAATACACAAGTGCTTTTTATTCAAAGTCATTAGCCATGCACAAAATTTTAAATGGCAGGAGTAAATTCTACCAAATACGGTAAAGTTTTGACATTTTTAATCTATAAGGTTTAGATGTATATATGTATATGTATAATATATGTATATATTGTTTGTTACCATATATGCTTTAAATTTACATACTTTTAACAATGCACTCTGGATATTTTGGCAAAGCTGAGACACAACACAGTCCTCAGATGTATATATATAACCTAAATTGATTGTTGTTTAGGTAGTTAAACAGGTTTGGGGTTTTTTTTTCTCTCTCTCTCTCTCTTTTTTTTTTTTTTTTTTTTTTTTTTTTTTTTTTTTTTTTTTTTTTGTCTTTTTGAGACAGGGTCTTGCTATGTTGTTCAGGGTGGCCTTGGGCTCACTTTGTAGCTCACACTGGTCCTGAACTTGCAACAATCCTCCTGACCCTCCTGCCTCAGTCCCCTGAGTGCTGGGATTACAGGAGTGCGCCACCATGCCCACCTAAACAGGTTACTGAAAAGACTCTATAACAAATTGATAGATCTCCACTCTGTTAAAACTCAGCTTTTTAAGGCAATGTAAAGATTAATAGCAGAAAACACAAATTGATAAAATATAAAACTTTGTTTCTTAAACCAGCTGTAAGTTTCAATACGGAGTTATTAACATGCTTACAAAACCTCATTGTTTAGAGTAGATTGGTTTGAAGCAAATGTATCAAGTACTCAATTTTGAAACCTAATCTTTTAATTATAGTAAACTTAATTACACATGATAATTTTTGAAAAAAATATTGGGTAGAACACAATAAGTCTATGATGAAATCCAAAGTAGTTGCACATCAAGGGAGAAAACTGGTTCATGTAGCTGATCTAAATGGCTTCCTTTGATTTGGTTACTGACAAGCAAATGAACCCAAGCATATGGACCTAAATGGCCAGTAACACCACCTCAGTTCCATATACTGCCCTTTCTTCTTTGTTGTCTACTGAAAGGTAGTTACCTTGCAATTGAGGAACAGCAGAAAGATAGCCTGGTACATTAACTTCAGATTGGAGTCTTCTGCCTTTAGGTCACTTTCTCTAAAAAGAAAATCAAGGATAACAATGCTTCCTTTAAAAGGCAGTAATATTCTAGAACAAACATGTTCAGGTTTGACATTGATGGACAAAAAAACAAGAGTATTTGTTAATGCCCAGGCATATTAACACTCTTTATCTGAGAGCTTCCTTAGCATTGCCTACTCATCTGAAAGTTAAATGCCTGCCACTGTTTTACATAACCCCTTGTTCCATTCTGTGTGTCCTTTACTCCTTCTCTTTTTCCCCACAGTGAACTTTCATTTGCTTATGAAGCAGAGGAATTTACTTTATCAAGCAGAGGAAGTAGCTTTCCTTTACCTTTCACTAATTTTCATTTAGCTTTCTTTGCACCTTTAAAAGCTATGCCTCCTATGAGTATGGTCTCAAGTTGCATCCATTTACCTTTCAAAAGCCTTGAGTTTGTCCTTCTTTATAGCTGAGTAGTACTCCACTGTATAAAAATATCACATTGTGTTTATTCCTTCACCTGTTAATGGGCATTTGGGTTGTTTCCAAGGTTTAGCTGTTACAAATTGTGCTGTTTTAACCATGGGTGCATATATATCACTGTGGTATGATGTTTTCAGTTCTTCTGGGAAAATACCTAGAAGGGGAATAGCTGGGTTGAATTGGACTTCCAAACCCAATTTTTTGAGGACTTTCCACACTGATTTCCACAGTGGTTGGATCACCCTATACTCCCAGTAACAGAGGAGAAGCGTTCCTTTTCCACATGTATACACATTGTATTGTCTTCTTATGTAAAAGTCTGAAAGAGTACAATATGTACAATACATTTTGTGAAAGGGAAAGGGAAATAAATGCTCAAAAGGAAAGAGCAATTGGGATGAGGGAAAGGAGAAAAGAAAGAAGGAGGAAGATTATATATGTATATCAGATAGATAATCATACAATTAAACTCTGTTGACTCATCAAAAGTGTGGTTTGTGCTTTCATTATTCAGTCATTTTATGCCAACATCTTATAATCTGAGCAACTACTTTGAAGGTAACAATATGCAATATAGTAACCATTGTTAATCTCCTATTATGTCGATTTGAAATTCTGTACCTTTGCTTTTAATCTGTTTTTGTTTGTTTTAAAATTAAAAAGTAAAAGCTATGCCTCAAGGAACCCATTTTTCACATACAAAGTGAATTATCAATTTGTCTCAGCAAACAGTCATCTATTCCCAGAATAACCTACTTAGAAGCACTACTTGTTTAATTAGCTGGAATTTTAAATAAGAATTTCCTGTTTTCCATATACACAATCTCCCTTTAAAAGTACTTTACCCTTATTTCTAAACATCCATAAAAGAGCTCGTAGTCAACAGAAATTTATTTTAGATAACTACTTGCCAAATGTGTCAGCTGATTAAGTTCCAAACTATTGCTTTTCCAGCACTGTTGGGACCCTTCACAGCCTCTTAACACTAGGCTGTTCTCAAGTGCTTTCTTTCCCAAAGCTATTTTCTGCAAGAGAAATACACTGACCTCACAGTCACTAATGGTATTTACTTGCAAGACTTATAGACTTTCAGTGAAACATACTCTCTGAAGGACACAATTCAGTTTGTGAAAAAATAAAACTGAACCCATACTATTGAGAGCATACTGAGACCTCTTTATGGAGTCTCCTTTCTGCAAAGTATGATTTATATTCTTTATGGAGTACTCAGAATTATGGAGTTAAGTATTTGGGTAACTTTGGTCCTGACTTAACAAACCAAAGGAAAATGATAGAGAATATTCAAATTCATCACTTAGGTTGCCATTCAAGGTGGTCTTAAATCTTCACTATATTAATCTTCTAGCACCTTCTAAATATAGCTTAATTATGCACAGAGATCAGGAAAATAAATGAGTAAGTCACATGAAGAATTTAAAGAGGCATGAACATGAACAACCTTTTATGCAAAAAGTGCTACTTGATCAAGAAAATACAAAGCAAACAATATTCCACATAAACTGTCAGTGTTCACTATTAGCAGTCAAAGAACTTTAAAGAGTATGACTTTTGGAAATAGAAATATCTAACTTAGTTTTTCACTTTTTTGTTTTACTTTTGTGTGACCTTGATCACGCTAATATTTATAAATTTGATCTCATCATATACAATTGGAATACAAATGCTTTGTATGCAATTGCACCAAAATCAAATATGATTCATTTAAGTACCTAATATAACAAACGAATTATAGTGTCATAAGGTAAGATAAAGATTAGTCCAAACATTTTTGAAAGATTTATCTATGTATCCTTCACCTCAATTAAGAAAGCAAAAAACTGCTGAATTATTTGCTCACCTATAGGTTTGATAAATTTTCTACCCACTACAATGGTTTTATTATGTTTTTGTCATCTCAAGCTATGCTTCTTTATTTGTAAAATAGATCCAAAACGTAGGAATGAGCAAAGAAAATGTGATATACATATATACATGAGTATTACTCAGCCTTAGAGAGGAATGAAGTCATGTCATTATCAGGAAAATGAATGAAACTTGAAACTGTCATGCCAAGTGAAATAAGCAAGACTCAGAAAGTTAGATACATTGTTTCCTTGTGTATGAAAAAACTGATATAAAAAGAAATTGATGAATAAAGTAAAAGGAAAATTATAGGAAATAGGAAATAGATGCTTGGAAATGGAAAAGGGTTTCAGGAGAAGCAGGAGGAAATAGAGAGTGGGCTAAAGGTGTGGAAAATGGTCAAGATAATTTACATGCAAGTGCCTTTCCCCCTCTCCAATATTACTATTCTGAATTACAAACATACTAATTAAAAATAAAGATGATTAGTTCCTATAAATTTTCTGGTGCTCAACAATTGAAAACTATTATTTTATTACTTTTGTTTTTTAATTAAACACCATAAATGTAAATAATACGTTCACTTATACATGCATTTTTAAAATATGCATATATGTTTATATACATGTGAAGAGAATAAAGACTGGAAGATGTTGTGTTGAAATCTTACAGCTGAATTTTAACTGTGTAAATTTAAAGTTGAAATGCTTATGTTAAGTCAAAGCGTCCCATAATCTGCCTTCTGTTATCATTGCACATGTACCATAAGAATACCAGACTTGTAAAATTAGTAGATTTCAGCAAAGCACTTTGAATGTGTTCAATAAATCTTACTGAAGAAATTAACGAAAGAATAAGTAAATGTTTGTATAAGTGAGTTTTATTACTTTCCTTGCCCTAAGAAATTCTATTAATGGCTGCTATAATTAAAGACCAAAAGATAATTATGCTAGACTATATACATCATATTTGAAGCCTAAATTCATCAAGTTCACTCCTAATATGCTCAGTATGTCCTCTCATAAAGGTTGTGGTTAAAACTGTTAGAATTTATAGGCTTGACATGCAAAAGAGGAGAAAGAAATAGACTTCAAACTATCAAACATGGTTCGCTATCAAAACCGTGTTATAAATTATCTTTCATAATACTTCGACCATTTCAACACATAGTAACACAATTCATCAACATCCACAAGCATTAGCATTTGTCTCTAGGTGACTGCCTAGGCAAAGGGGTACTAACTGAATTGATAGAGTTCTGCTGAATGATGACAAAGCAATGCCAGAGGAGCCCAATAGCTTTTCTTTAACTCAACACATAAATTGCTACCATATTAGTTTCTGGAGAGAATGGATTATACTCTCAGCTGGTTGTAAAACCTAAATCTGCTTTTATATTCCTTTCTAGTTGCCAAATATATACTGATTCTCTTGAGCATGTGTTATGTAATAGCCATAACTGAAAGATGTATGCAGTACTGGAAAATCGTTTTCTACGTTGTGTGTAATAGAGTCTTCTTTGTGTCTGAAAGGGAAATTCTTGAAAGGACACATAATGTAGACAAGTGTAAATATTATCTAAAGAACTGCAAGAGTATCACTATTTCAAAAGTTGCAGCCCCACTCAAATATTATCTTTAATAAAGACCTATGTGTGATTTTTAAAAATTTAACTGTTTCAAGAAAGCAACAAACATATCATGTCTGGAGTAGAAGTTTTATTTAAGTATTTAAAATGGTAATGCATTTATGTATTCTTTTTTTTTTTCACGGTACCAGGGATTGAACTCACAGCCTCGCGCCTTTCAGACAGGCGCTTTAGTCAGTGAGCCAAACTCCCAGCCCTAATGCATTTAATTATATATTTGAATTTTTAATTCATTTGTACTAGCAAAACATAGCAAATACTACATTCTTCATCCACCTTTATTTCTCCAAGTGACCATATATTAATCTAATAAGCATAGAAAGATTAATTGTAAGCTGGTAGGAAGCAAAAAGTATACTTTCTGTAAGGTTCATTACCTATATCATGCAAAGTAAAATTTTCATCTTGTGTTAATAACTTAGGAAACTCATTCATCACAATTTATTTTTAAAATCATTACTCAGAAATGTCAGATAAAAATTACAAGGGTCACAGCTCTTCAATCTTTTTTCTAAACTTACTCTTGCTTTCTAATCATATCACCACTGATAGCTATATGTACTCTGTTAATGAAGATTCAGTCATATGAACAAATGGGAGGTATAATTTAATTTGGAATGGAATAAAATCTTTTATTATGCTGATAAAGCTAAGAATATAGGTGGTTTTAAAATATGAATCATTTGTGATTAACAATAGATTACATATCATTTTAAATAAACTTCCTTTAGAATCATTGTTTAGCACCCTAATAAGAATACACTGCTGCATTGAAAAGTTTAATCAGCTATTCATAATTACTAAAATACTACTAGAGTAGCATGAAGAGTTTCTGTATATGCTCTACCCAGAGTCTCAAATATTCTCATTATATCAGTTTGCTTTTGTTTTCCTCATCTGTTTCTAGTAGATCAAATTTTCCAATCTTTCTTTCCTTTCCCATATATACATATATATATGAATATATTTAGTATACTACACATTTAAAATAGAAAGATGATAAATGATTGATAGATAAATAAATAGATAGATATCCACGTTGTTCAGTAGGAATCTTTATGGACAGACATTTAATTCCCATTCTTCAATGAATGTGAAACAAATTATTTTTTGATGTGTTTTTCTTTCTTTAGTTATTTGGTATTTTGAACTTTGCTATGAATTTGTCCTTGTTACCTAAATTCTTGTATTTGTTAGCATAAATAAATACTGCTTGTATTTTAGTCTTTTAATTTCTTTGCGGTCTCTATTGATATGTTCCCATTATTGTCCTTAGTAGTAATTTTTCTATTATTTTTCTCAGAGTCTTGCAGACTTGCATCATTACTGCCAATATTTTCTTTAAATCAACTTTTCACTTCGTATACTTTTTCTGATTTCTGTCTGATTTATACATACTTACTTTAATCATTCTCTTCTATTTACTCTGTCTTTAATTTTTTGCTAAAACTTTTTAGTTTTCAAAATAAATAAAATTTTTTAAATATTTCACTCCCCGATACATGCTGTCTGACCTACCATGAATTGTATCACACTTTGTTTTCATTCATTCAAAATATTGACTGTTCAGGAAACTATTTCATCTTGTGACTTTTGTCTTCAATTCATATAAATTTTAAGCTTTCAAATGGTGTAGTATTTTATTTTGTTTTTTTTTTCGATTTATAACAAAATATAATGTGGTCAAATGCTATGTCTTGTTTGATTTGAATTATTTTCCATATTTTGAGAACTGATGACTATTATCTACACTGTTTTGTTGACATTCTAAGAACACCTGGAAAGAATGTGTTAATCCAGTGTTAATTGAGATTGTTGTCTGTAGTTGTAAACTGGAAAAGTTTGTGTACTGTTCAGAGATTTTATACCTATTGTTCTATTTTGGTTAGCTTAAATTACCAACTGATAGAAACAAGCGTTTGCATTGTCTATTGTAACTGTGTTTTAAAAATAACATATTCCTTTAATTCTGTTGTGCAGTATTTAACATGTGTTGAAGCTCTGTGGTTCAGGGCAAGTAGGAAGATTTTATGCTTTCCTGATGAATTGATCAACCATTGTTCATGAAATGCTCATGTTCATCTCTCCTTTTTGTCTCTTTCTAATTTATAAACATGATAGCTGTTTTTTATAATCAGTGCTTCATGACATGGTTTTCCAAGTCTTTGTGTTTCAATTTTCCATATCTGCATTTTGAAAATGTAGTGTAAAAATATTTTATGAATAGGTGTGACTGTTTTAGGAATAATGATAATATTGCCTGTAAACTATCTTTTATTTCTGTTTAAAGGTCCTGATATGTTCTAATTTTAAGTCTATCATTTCAGCATAAATTTTATCTGTTCTTGGTGGTATGATTTTTGTCTCTGTTTCTTCTGCACTTTTAAACTTTTATTATATGTTGTAGAAAACATTTGAGATTAATTTCTCCTAGACCTTTTCTATTTGTGAGTATTTTTATGCCCCTTGTACTTTCACTGGATATACAATTCCAGGTTACAGATTTCTTTATAAATTTGAAATATAGTGTTCTATTTTCTTTTGACTTCATGAGAATTCAGTTGTAGATCATATGGTTATTGTACTATATGTAATATGATATCTTTTCTTCTCTCTCTTCACCCCTCACTTTACTTTGGGCTGCAGCTACTTCTCATTCACTGAAGGTGGACATTTCATCTAGGAGGTTTTCTCAGCTGCTGAATGCCACCCCAGACGTGTTCCTGTTGGAAGTCAGAAATATTTGTGTGATGCGTAGGGCTTGGCTTCACCACCTCCTCCCTGTGTTCCCTGAGTGACTTCAGTTCTAATCTCTTCTGCTTTCTAGTCTTCTTTCTCTGAAACACAGGATTTCCTGAAGTATGTCCTTCAATTTCATTTTCTTACTCCAATTTTTCTACTGTTCTTCCTTCTCTATAATTAAAAAATACTAGTCTGTGTTTGTGGTGTATAAGTACATTCATCTTGTAAGTATTCCCATGATTGAAATGAAGACCATTGGGAATAAGATGGGAGCCAATACTTTGTCACCCAGTTTCAGGTAACTCCTGTGGGTTCTGTTTTGTTCTGAGAGTCTACACATGATTATGAAATGTCCTTGATATACAGTAGGATGTTAATCCCAATTTATTACAGATAGGACTCTCTCTCTCTCTGTCTCTCTCTGTCTGTGTGTGTATGTGCATGTGTGTGTCTCTCTCTCTTTTCGTGGAGGAGATGGGGAACTGCAATATATCTTTCCTTTTATCAAGAACTATACTTCTAACCACCAAAACACTAAAAATCTGGTATATTTAATAAGGAAATTCAGCATCTTAGCTGGATACAAAGTCAACACTCAAAACTCAGTAGCCTTCCTGTACATTAACAACAAACTCACCGAGACAGAAATCAGGGAAGCAACACATTTCACAACAGCATCCAAAACATCTAACAAATAAATCAATCTAGGATGTAAAATACCTCTACACTGACAACTACAGTATTCTTAAAAAGGACATTGAAGAGGATATTAGAAAATGGAGCAATATCTCAAGCTATTAGATACGAAGAACCGGTATTGTGAAAATGGTCATACTTTCAAAACTGTTATACAGATTCAGTACAATCCCAATCAAAATGCCAATAGCATATCTCACAGAAATTCATCTGGAACCAGAAGAGACCTAGAATAGCAAAGGCAATCCTGGGCAACACAGGCAAGGCTGCGGGCATCACAATCCCTGACTTGAAATTATGCTATAAAGCGCTGTGATAAAAACAGCAAGGTACTGGTAAAAAATTAAAAAATCAGTGGAACAGATTAGAAGATGCAAAAACAACTCCAGACACAGTAAGCCACCTTATCTTTGTCAAAAGTGCCAAACACATTCACTAGAAGAAAGACAGCCTCTTTAATAAATGGTGCTGGAAAAACTGGCTCTGCACATGCTGATAATTACTATTGGACCCATGTCTTTCACCATGCACTAAACTAAATTTGAAATAGATCAAAGATACAAATATCAAAACATACACATTAAATCTGCTGGAAGATTGAGTAGGTAAAACTCTTGAAGACATTGGTGTAGGGAAAGACTTTATGAATAAAACCACAAATGCACAGGAATTGTCACAAAGAATCAACAACTGGGATCTCATCTAATTGAAAAGTTTTGCACAGCAAGATAAACCAGACAGTGAAGAGACAACCCATAATGTGGGAGAAAGTATTTGCCAGCTGTTCCTCAGAAAATGGATTATTATCAAGAACATATAAAGAACTCAAAAAATTCAGTCTTCCCAGATTGAAAACCTAACCCAAAAATGGGCATCCAAGATGAATACACACTTCTCAGATGAAGGAATACAAACAGCAGATGAATATATGGAAAAGGATTCAGCATCACTGAGCATTCAAGACATGCAAATTAAAACAACTTTGAGATTCCATCTCACCCCAGAAAGAATGGCTAACATCAAGAAATCAACCAATAACAAATGCTAGAGGGGCTGTGAGGAAAAAGAAACCCTTCTCCACTGTTGGTGGGAGTGTAGACTGGTGCAACCACTGTGGAAATCAGTGTGGAGATTCCTCAAAAGCTGGGATTGGAGGTCCCATTTGACCCAGCTATTTCCCTTCTGGGTATCTTCCCAGAATAATTAAAACCACCATACCACAGCTATATGTTTTTCACACAAGTTTACAGTAGCACAATTTGTAATCACTTGATTCTTTTTTTTTTTTTTTTTTTTTTTTTTTTTTTGGTACTGAGCATCAAACCCACAGCCTTGTGCCTGACAGACAGGTACTTAGGCCACTGAGCAAAATCCCCAGCCCTATTTTTTAAGACAGGGTCTCACTGTGCAGTTCAGGTGGCCTTGAACTCACTTTGTAGCCCAGGCTTGTCTGGAACTCACAACAATCCCCCTGCCTCAACCTACTGAGTGCTGGGATTAAAGGCATGTGCCACCACACTCAGCTTGTAATCACTTGATTTTAGAAACAACCTAAGTGCCCATCAAATGAGGAATTGATAAAAATGATGTTGTACTTTTATATAATGGAGTACTACTCAGCCATAAAGGAAGACAAACTTGAGACTTTTATAGATGAATGGATACAAACCGAGTCCAGACTTATAAGTAAAATAAATCAGAAATGCATGTGTAAACATCATATTGTATCACTAGTGTGAGAGGCTGAAAGAAACAATCTATGTGTGTGTGTATATATATATATATATATATATATATATATATATTATATATTATAGTTAAGACAGTTGTACTACTGATTTTTCTGAGTTTATTGAGAAAAGGTTTGAGCTGTTACTGTTCAGACAACTGAATCCAGATGTGCTCTGGGTGACTGATTTGGGGATGGCAATGCACAATATATGTACCATTGTTGTCCCCTGATGGTTGTGATTTGAAATTTTGTTTTATTTTATTTCTTTTTGACATAAAGTGGATTTTAAAAAAAGAACTGTACTTCAGGAATTTATTTACTTTACTTTTTATTCACAGAAGTATGATGCTGTGTATCATTTTGAAATACCATTTGTACTTTATGTGGCTTATTTTGGCTGTTAAAATGACAATGATAGTTTCCCGTGACTTACCATATCAGACACTAATTATAGACATATCTGTATGTAACACAGATACAGTAGCTTACACTTATCTGTAAATATATCATTTATACTTCTTGTCATCTGTGTATAATGATTCAAGTGTCTCCCATCTGACATAGCTTTCTTTCAGTCTAAAGAAGATATCCTTTACATTTTCTTACAGTCCGCTAGCAATGAAACGCTCAGTTTTTCCAGTACTGTGATTCTTTTCATCTTGGATAAAATATCATCTGTATTGAGATGTTTTCCTTTCTTTCTTCAGTAATTTAAAGATGTGTCCATTATCATTCATCTCATTTTTTTTTATAAAAAGGAGTCACTAAATTGTCGCCACTTACTCTTATTTGGTTAAACTTACCTTATTATGATCGGGTTTATTTCTGTGGCTGACTCTAAGTGTTTTTGTTCTGTTTTACTTTATATGTGCAAATTGATTATGACATTTCATAATGATTTGTTGTATTGAATCAGGATATATAAGCTTTTAAAATCATATTTAGAAAATTGTCTATCTTTATTTGTTTTTCTATCTTCTTCCAATACTTTCTTATATCATGTCTGATGTCTTAACACCGTTCCACAGGCCACTGAGATTTGTGCAGTTTTCTGCCATCCTCTTTTTTAAATAGGTTTCCATTTGGTCAGTATCCATTGCTCCTGCTGCAGTTGCGTATATTACCAAATCTTTGTTTGTTTGTTTGTTTGCTTGTTTGTTTTGGCTAGCTCTCCTCCCTTATATTCTACCTCTCAGATGCAGCCACCTGAGTGTCTGCATTCTAATATCTGTCTCTTAATTTGTTCTGGTTTTTCCTTGTTTCTCTTTCTCATGCTCTGATTGAAAAGTGGATCCTGAAAATGTAAAGTTCATTTTTTAAATTCACTATCTCTAGAGTCACACTTTTATGCTTATTTCCAACATGTACAAACCAATATTTTGGACATTTTTGGCTACTTATTGTGGAAAGGCTATCACAATATTGTTTTATCAGGAATAGAAGAAACTCTTTGTGAGAGCAAGTTTTATGTGTTCATATTTAATATGATAAAATAATTCAAAATTGTAATACGATGTTTTATTCATAAAAGTGTATAATATTTCTAGAGTTATTCTATATTCCCTGTTTACATTCAATTAAAAAATTGGGTATTTTCTAGTTATTTCTCCTACTGGTGTGTAAAACTTCATGGAATGCCCATAAACTTTTAATCACATTTATGTTGCCATTTTCATTTTTGAAGATTAATGTCAATACAAAATAAAAAATAAACTTTATAAAGTGTTTTTGAAAAAATGATGTTTGAATGAATAAAGATCATTAAGATTGCAAGAGAAGAAAAACTTTATGCATCATTTTTGATACACTACTGAGGATTTTTAAAAAATTTTCTTCCATTTTATTGAAGTCCATGCACAATGTTTGACATCAGATCAGAAAAAGGATAAACCACAGAGAATGAGTAGCTTACACTTGATTTTTATATTTTATTTTGATTGTTTTCTCTAAAAATGTGCAATTTATTGGATGTATTCTTTCTGTTATTAAAATATTATAAAAATATTTCCAGTGTAGTTCAGTGTTTTTCTAATCAGAATTCCAGCTCATAACTCCTTACTCATGCAAATATTTTTGATGGTCACATATCTCTAGTGTATAGTCCTGTAGAGGAAAAACAAATATATTTTAAAAATGCCCAAAGTCAATGTCTCCGGTTATGAATTTATTTCATTTGATTTTAAAAAATTGTCCCACTAACATGAACAATTTTCTGGCACATATTTAAGATTTTATCCATAGGATTTATTTGATAAAACCTGAATGTCCATAGGCTTTATTTATTTATTGTATATCTATGACATTTTATCATTTTCAAGTATGTATTTGATGATGAGCTTTGATTTAGGCCTTTACATAGGCAAATCTGCTTTCTAGGGGTCCTGTTCCATGTGAATTTTATAATGATTAGTAAAGAATGACCGTGTTTGAAAAGTTTCCTATATGTGTTGCAATCACAGTGCTTCTCTCCTGTATGGATTCTCCAGTATGCAATATGTGAGGAGCTCTGTCTAAAAATCTTCCTGCATGTATTACATGTAAAGAGTTTCTCGCATATAAGAAACTTTGCTGTTGAATAAGAGTTGAACTCTGGTCAAATGACATCTCACATTCCTCACATCCATGCAGTTTCTCTCCAGTATGAATTCTTTGATGACTACTAAGCAATGAGTTACACCTGAATGTTTTTTCACACTCACTACACTTATGGGACCTTTCACCAGTATGCATTCTCTGATGCTGAATGATTGCTGAACTTTGTCTGAAGGCTTTCCCACACACCTTACATTTATATGGTTTCTCTTCAGTATGAATTCTCTTATGAATAATAAGGGTTGAATGGGAACTCAAGACTTTGCCCCATTCATTACAATTGTAAAACCTCTTTCCAAGATGAATTATTTGATGTCTGTTGAGTTGAGAGACATAAGTGAAGCCTTTTCCACATTTATTGCACTTGTGAGGCTTTTCTCTGGTGTGAATTCATTCATGTTGAATGAGTAACGCACTGTGACTGAATGCTCTTCCACATTTTCTGCATTTAAAGACTTGTCTCCAGTGTGAATTCTCTGGTGATAATGAAGGGATGAGCTAGAATTAAAGGTGTTACCTTTAATAAGTTAAAGGTTTAATTTATTATTAAATAAATAAGACTTTTTTATGGAATAAATTCTTTGACCAAGAATGGATGTGCTTCAAACACATGCCTTCCTATTTGGATTAAAATTACAAGAGTTTTCTCCAGCATGGATTTTCTGATGTATAAAAAGACCTGAACTTTGGTTGAAGGCTTTACCCATTTCCTCACACCTACAGGATGTCTCTCCAGTGAGGGTTCTTAACAGTTTGTAAAGGGATGTAATGTAAGTGAAGGCTTTTCCACACTCTTTACATACATAGGGCTTCTTTCCAGTATGAATTATTTGATGCCGAGTAAGAGCTGAACTTAAGCTAAAGGTTTTTGAACATTCCTTGAATTTAAATCATTTTTCTCCACTATGGTTTTTCTCATGTTTACGAAGGGATGAAGTGTTAATGAAGGTTTTGTCATACATGCTACATCGATAGCATTTCTCTGCACTGCTTTTTGGTTGAAAAGGTAAATTTGAGTTCTGTTTGAAAATATTTCCTTGCTTTTCACATTTAGGTGGTGTTTTCTCTCTGGGAACAACTGACTTTGGGCTGAAGATTTGGCTGGATTCAATATTTTTATGGCTTCTTTATATAGTCAAGATTATTTTTGTGGGTGGCTGAAACTATCCGAAAACTTTCCTTTATATCTGGTTTCTTCACGAATTTGTCTTCATATGTACAAAATTTTTCTCTGATTTCAAGTCCTTGGGTCCATTCATTTTGAGTTTTTTCATTATTAGTCCCTGAAAAGTAGAGTCTTGTGGTTAAGTAGACTTTGTAGTACCATGACTGCTCTTTCATCCAGTATGAGGAAGCTCTCTATGTATCAACATAGGGTAAACTTCAAATACAACAAATGAAGAGGCAGAATATTTTCTAGGAAAGAGGAGCCTCCAGGGATTTCTTTGTCAACCTTGCAGGGATCTTCTCACTCCTACACCAGGGAGATCACCCTTGGTTTGGTAAAGGGGGATCCCAGGGAAGCCAGTTCCCTGTAGTTCTCCAGCATCAAGTCCCAGTACAAGTTTCTCTGCTGAGCATCCAGCTTCCTCCACTCATCATGAGTAAAGAGCACAGCCACATTCTCAAAGGTCACTACCTCCTAAGCCCTCGCTTTCTTGTGCTTATTAGCCATGTCCTCTTTCTGGGCTCTTTCCCTTGGATGGTTTTGGTTTCCAGAAAGCAGATTTTCCAGGCCTTCAGCAGCCCAGCACAGGAACTATTGAAGCTTTTGAGACTGTGTCATAAATTATCTTAAAAATCCACACTAACAGCTAATAAAATATTGTAACATTGTATTACAATTAGAACTTAGTGATCTTGTGGTAAATTTTCAATCATTTTATTTTTGAGAGTAAGATCTTTCTTGTGCAGTTAGGATATGAAAGTTGAACTATGTAGTGATTGCTTGGTCTAAATAAAATTTCATCAGTAATTACCTTTAATATTATGTGAAAATTTTTATTTAGTAGCACATATTATCTTTTATTGTGTAGATTTAGGCAATTGAAGTGAATTACTTGCAAATCCTTAAACATGAGCCTAATGTTTTGAACTTGTGGGAAAGAGGCCCTTCAGTATTAGGGGCATTTTCCCTGAACTCTCAGCTGTCCAATTGGGATCTGTCTCTGCTTTGTGCACCCCTGAAATGCTGTGGGTTTATTTCACAAACAACAGTTAAAAAATAATTATAGTACTCTTTTAGCTTTTTTTTTTGACCATTTCCTTTGATTTTAAATTCTATAAAACTGTAAATTTTATATTATTCATGTTTAGCATCCATTGCAACCTTTAGTCCAGAATAGATATTTAGGTCTTGTTTGTTCAGTAAAAAAATAAAATTGTTTCTGAGGTCAAATTTGAATAAAAGTATTATTCTAGTGGAAACACAAGTTTTAACAAAATGATTTGTTGCTAACACCATATTTTGTAACTTCTCTTACAGGCTCTTAAATCTGATCTACAATGGAAAAATTTCTTTTCTATCTGTTTTTCATTGGTATAGCAGTGAGAGCTCAGATCTGTCCAAAGCGTTGTGTCTGTCAAATATTGTCTCCTAATCTTGCAACCCTTTGTGCCAAGAAAGGGCTTCTATTTGTTCCACCAAACATTGACAGAAGAACTGTGGAATTGCGACTGGCAGACAATTTTGTTACAAATATCAAAAGGAAAGATTTTGCCAACATGACCAGCTTGGTGGACCTGACTTTATCAAGGAATACAATAAGTTTCATTACACCTCATGCTTTTGCTGATCTACGCAATTTGAGGGCTTTGCATTTGAATAGCAACAGATTGACTAAAATAACGAATGATATGTTCAGTGGGCTTTCTAATCTTCATCATTTGATATTGAACAACAATCAGCTGACTTTAATTTCTTCTACAGCATTTGATGATGTTTTTGCCCTTGAAGAACTGGATCTGTCCTATAATAATCTAGAAACAATTCCTTGGGATGCTGTTGAGAAGATGGTTAGCTTGCATACTCTTAGTTTGGATCACAATATGATTGATAACATTCCTAAAGGGACTTTCTCCCACTTGCACAAGATGACTCGACTAGATGTGACATCCAATAAACTGCAGAAGCTACCGCCTGACCCTCTCTTTCAGCGAGCTCAGGTACTAGCAACCTCAGGAATCATAAGCCCCTCTACTTTTGCATTGAGTTTTGGTGGAAACCCCTTGCACTGCAACTGTGAATTGTTGTGGCTGAGGCGTCTGTCCAGAGAAGATGACCTGGAGACCTGTGCTTCTCCTGCACTTTTAACTGGCCGCTATTTTTGGTCAATTCCTGAGGAAGAATTTTTGTGTGAGCCCCCTCTCATTACTCGCCACACACATGAGATGAGAGTCCTGGAAGGTCAAAGGGCAACCCTGAGATGCAAAGCCCGGGGAGACCCTGAACCTGCAATTCATTGGATTTCTCCTGAAGGAAAGCTTATTTCAAATGCCACAAGGTCTCTGGTGTATGACAATGGCACACTTGACATTCTTATAACAACTGTGAAAGATACAGGTGCTTTTACCTGTATTGCTTCCAATCCTGCTGGGGAAGCAACACAAATAGTGGATCTTCATATAATTAAGCTCCCTCACTTGCTAAACAGTACAAACCATATCCATGAGCCTGACCCTGGCTCTTCAGATATCTCAACTTCCACGAAGTCGGGTGCAAATGCAAGCAGTAGTAATGGTGATACGAAAATGAGTCAGGATAAAATTGTGGTGGCAGAAGCAACTACATCGACAGCACTGCTTAAATTTAACTTTCAAAGAAATATTCCTGGAATACGTATGTTTCAAATCCAGTACAATGGTACTTATGATGACACCCTTGTTTACAGGTAAGGAATACTGAGCAAATATATGTGTTTGCCGTGTTTGAAGTGTAGGGTTTATTAATCTACTACTTATTTTTTAGTAGGCAATTCTATTCCATGCTCTAATTACAATATTCTAATTTCAAAGTGTAAAGTATAAGATTTATTAAAGTTGGTGAATATATATGGAGAGGTATCTTAAACAGTGTTATTTTTAAACAGTTCAAATTTATATTTAATATTATGCTTACTTTTTTTTTTACCTCATCTGAGAGATGTGACTATCAGAGAACAAGATTGATTGAATTTAAAAATTCAAAAACATACCAGAACTTACACATCCACATGAGTGTTCTTTCCTTCAAGGAAGTCACGTTGGGAGGCTATTCCATTATCCCAATGATGCTGCCATTGCTCAAAGCACTTTTGGAATTATCTTTAGAACCTTCGCCATACTATTTTGAAATCCTCATTGGTGGCAAATCTTCGTCTTTTGAGGGTGAATTTGAATTTTGGAAACAAGCAAAAGCCATTTGGAGCCAAGTCTTGAGAATAAGGTGGGTGATCAAGATGGGTATTGCCATTTTTGGTCAAAAATAGGATGTAACTATAAAATAATGAGACTGATTCTTTGAGCCATTGAGCTATGTGTGTGTGTGTTGTCTCCTGTGCATTGGTTTCTAAGACAGTTCCAAAGGGAAAGTTTGTAAATATTTTGAGCAGTGAAAGTATCACTGGAGCTATGTACCAGTAAGGTCAATGATGAAGAATTTGCATCAGCGAATGAATTTCTGGTATGTTTTTCTAAAGCTCAGCCTCATTGATTTATAGTCACATCTTGTCCAACTTTCAGTAGAAAATACGTATTTTTTTTTACTCCTGACACAATTTCATTAGTGACAGACTATTACTTTCCATAAGAAAGGATACAGAATCGTGGTTTTGAAATGTTTTTGTTCTGTTTTGAGATTTTTCAGATATCAGAACTTGTTAGTTCTTAAATATGCACATTCGTCAGGGTAATATGAGTTTCATTCATGGATGGAAATGAAAGTACTTTTAAAGAGGTAGTGTGGACTAAGTGGTAAAAAACCACAACTATCCTAGCTAGTTACACGATCAATCTGGGCAATGTTCTACCTCACTGAGTTTTAATTTCCTCACTATTAATAGGAAAGATTAGACTAAGTCATTTCTAATATTCCATTAATCAGTAAAAATATGTAGAGATAGAACATGAGACACACAAATTGGCATCAAGGAGTCTGCTCTTGTGTCACTGGGCTCTTCAATTAGCCCAGGGGCTATTGAAACAGTTGTCAATGATGGGTGTAGACCCCAACCCTCAACTTTGTATAGTTATTGGGCCTTCTATATTGTTATTAGTATTAGCTCTGTGAATTCAATTGCTTTCTCAATTCCAAGGTTTAATCTTGCTGTGATGAGTAAATTCTGTGTGACATTGAGGAAATTGCTTGAAGCCCCAAACCTAATGGTTGTCATCTGCAAAACAGTGGTAATGCCTTCTTCAGAAGGTCATTGTAAAGATTACATATTAATGTATATAAATGCCCAGAGTTTATTATGCATTCACTAAATGGTAATAATTTCAATCATGAATACAAAATTTGGCTTGATAGTTTTCTGGTGTATTTAGAAAAATTGCTTAGGTTGTGTCATAAGTTAATAAAGAAAAGTTTTGAAATGTCTAGAACTCACTTTTAGGAATGAAATACAGTTACATACCTTTTTTCAAATTAATTTTAGTTCAGTTCATACGTGGTTACATCTGTGGGAAAAAGAGGCATTCACAAACATTTTCGCAATGTAATAGTTTCAGAGATGTCTATAAATTCTTATCGAACTTCAGAAACTGTAAAATGTGGAATTTTTCAGAACACAATGGGATGAGAGATCTGTTCTCTGGAAAACAGTTTTGATTGTTCTTATTGCTGGGACATTGCTCAGATTTTTACGTCATCCTTATTTATAGATTAAAACATTTGGGGGGCCAATGCATAAAAAAGCAATGAGATCTATAAATAAACTACTTTAACCTTTGTAATCATTTTAGTTATTAAAAATAGATTTTGTGAGTACCATACCATAGTAGCTTATTTCTAATTCAGAAAATAAATGCTCTGAAATGCATTTCCATTCTGGTTTCTAAAGTGATTGTCAGTATTTTCTCTTTCTTCAAATTGGCTTTTAGTCACAGAGGTGTTGTAAGTGCTAAATGGATTTCCTTAGTAGTCAGATAATGTCACAGTCACACCTTTCAAAAGCAATTTGTCATAAATGATTTTTTAGCAATGGCTTTTATTAGGAGTTCTGCTTTGCCAAACAATGTAATTAGTAAGCTCGTCAAGGAGCCATGCAGGCACCTTTAGTAGAAACTGCGCTCTAACAATGACTTTCAGCTATTTTAGCTGGATAAATATAAGATAAGATCATTTTCGCCTATCTCATGTTAGGTATAAATGTGATTAACTTAATGAGTACTGAAATGAGATAGAACTGAAATGGTAATGATTGTATGTGTGTATCTGTTGTTCTATTTTAAATATTAACACAATTCCATTGTCCCTCAGAATGATACCTCCTACGAGCAAAACTTTCCTGGTCAATAACCTGGCTGCTGGAACTATGTATGACTTGTGTGTCTTGGCCATATACGATGATGGTATCACTTCCCTCACTGCCACAAGAGTCGTGGGCTGCATCCAGTTTACCACGGAGCAGGATTATGTCCGGTGCCATTTCATGCAGTCCCAGTTTTTGGGAGGCACCATGATCATAATTATTGGTGGAATCATTGTTGCGTCTGTGCTCGTTTTCATCATCATTCTAATGATTCGGTATAAGGTTTGTAACAATAATGGGCAACACAAGGTCACCAAGGTTAGCAACGTTTATTCTCAGACTAATGGGGCTCAGATGCAAGGCTGCAGCATAGCACTGCCCCAGTCCATGTCCAAACAAGCGGTGGGACATGAGGAGAACACGCAGTGCTGTAAAGTTGCCGGTGACAGTGTCACCCAATCTTCAGAAACGTGTTCAAGTCAGGACTCTTCTACCACTACCTCTGCTTTGCCTCCTAGCTGGACTTCAAGCACGTCTGTGTCCCAAAAGCAGAAAAGAAAGACTGGCACGAAGCCAAGTGCCGAACCACAGAGTGAAGCTGTCACAAATGTTGAGTCCCAAAACACTAACAGGAACAACTCAACTGCATTGCAGTTGGCTAGCCAACCTCCTGATTCTGTCACAGAGGGGCCCACATCTAAACGAGCACATACCAAGCCAAGTAAGTTTCTCACTGTGCCTGTGGAAAGATCCAGGCGCAGACACAGGTACTCCCTGCATGGAGAAGTAAAGGAATACCATTGTTATGCTAACTCACTGAACAAGTGTGAACTCTTTCCTAAAAGAAGCAGGTCTATGAGTGGCATGTTAATTCAGTCCAAGAGTTCTGATGGGCGTAGTGGAAAAGCAACTCTTTCAAATTCTGAATGGATATTGGAAAGTGCTGTGTAATCTGTTATTTTCTTTTTTGATGAAAAATTATTTTGAAAATTCACATAAGAAATTGGAATTTGGAATTCTAGTCTTGCTTCTGTGGTATAAGGCTAATAAAGCTTGGGTTATAAACCATCGAGAGTTATAAATCATCTAGAATATATATATATATATATATATATATATATATATATATAGTAACAAGGATAAAATGGTTTAAGGCACAAAAATAGAAAAATAAGAAAGAATGGCAGAGCAGCAGTGCCTTTCCTTATTCCAAGACTGGCTTCCAGGTTCTGCAAAAGCAAGTCACAAAATGAAAATTCTCACAGGAAAAAGTCCTTCCTAAAAACAATGATTATTTATTCAAATGATTATTTATTCAAATTTTTCAAAAGGTAACATATGGATAATTGGTATTTTTCAGTAAGTAGACAGTCTATTTTTTTCAGTGACAATTGTGTGGTAGAGAAAACTCTGATAGATTATTTAGAATATTCTCTTAGGATACCCAGACAATGATAAATTAAGCACCTTTCTAAACAACGTTTTTGGTTTAGGTGCCTTAATTGTTCTAATGTATTTTTTTCCATGACACAGATTTTTCATTGAAAAGGAAAATACAATGCAATTCATTTTGTATTTCTCAAAAACACATGATCAGTTTTGAATCACAGTCTACATTTCATATGCATCTTCATGAGTGTATAAAAATATCTGTATTCATTTAACACATTTACTGAGTGAGTATATTTCATATTTTCTTAACGCAAATTAAAGAGGGAGGAAAAATATAAGACTTCCTTTAACAAAAGCTTGTTTATGAAATAAAACAAATTTTCATTTCACCAAATAAAATAAAAATCTTCTAATGGAATTTTCATCACATTTATAGCAATCTAAAGTCATTGCTCACTAACCTTATAGTGTTTTTCCCATCTGTGCTATAGCTCTACATTTGAGTGATTTTCTTTTAAAGTAAATGTGTTTATTATTTTAACCAAAGACTATGATGAATTTAATCAGAAATCATTCAGCTTAGTGAGAATATACCATTTAAAAAAGATTTATGGTTATTCTTAAAATAACAAATTTCCTTGATACTAGAATGTCCCTGGAATATCACTGCAATCAGTCTATAAATATTCCTACGTACTTGTTGAAAAATATAATTATATACTAATTCAATGTATTTTACTAACAAGTCCTAAGTGGTGGTGCTAACCTGAAGGCTATATTATTACTAATTTTTATTTTTTTTTTGCTTTTTGTTTTGTTTTCATTTTGTTTTGAGGCTACTGTTCATATGAAGATTTAGATCCATTACTTGGCACAAAAGAACATGACATTTGAGCCATACCATGATAAATGAATGCCTTATACATGTCAGCGACTCCTGGAAGTAAATTAGGCACATTGGAAAAGTTTGTTAATCCTTTCAGATGTTCTGAAACACTCTTCAAAACACAGGTGTAGAAACTCAGATCAAGAGAATTTAATTTCTGTTTGCTAGGGGCGCAGAAAATTTAAATTTATTTTAACTTGACAAATACACAACATATATAAGACATGCTATTTAATAGGGGCTAAGTTTGAAAAAGTTAGAGGTGACTTTACTGTAAGTCTTAAAAATAATTACACAATAGACTATTTTATGTATTTTAAATCTCTTTCCTCCCTTTTCTTCCCTTGCTCTACTTTCCTTTCTGAAAAGTTTGCGTTTCATATTTTCAAAGTCTAATCGTCTTTATTGCTCATGTACTACATAGTTTTTTGAAGAATAAATGAGATCACACGTAGCAGGAGTTTCTGAAATCAAAAGCACTTCACAGAGTGAAATGAATTTTCAATATGATTAATATAATAATGTTCTAATTCCAAATACACACACATGCACGCATGCATGCACACATGCACACACACATACATTTTGCAGGCGAGTCATTGAGACAGTGTCTCACTAAATAGTTCAGGCTGGGCTTGAACTCATTGATTAACTCAGGCTGGTCTTGAACTTGGGACAATCCTCTTGCCTCAAGCTCCAAAGTACTGGGATTACAGACTTGCACCACCATGGCCAGCTTCCAAGTATGTTTTTAAATTAGCATCAATTACACAATTTTCTACACTGTGTTGTTTAGCATAAGAATATTACTCTTCCCCTTCCTAGATGTATCAGGATAGTATTTAAAAATCTTGAATAGACAAAAGCATTCAAATGTTAAAGAAATGAAGCTTCTGAAATTATGAAGGATAAAGAGTCTCTGAAATCACATGACATAGGCAACAGTTTATACTTATTCCAAGCTACCATTAACTTATTATGTGTTTTGCAGTTGCCTTTGTCTTTCAAATCAATATCTGCTTATGCTTCCTATGAAACTTTGATAATAATATTTTATTTCTGAGAAGCATTTTAAATTCTCTGATATGTATTCATGTGAATTTTATTTTGTTGGACTAAAATCATGGAAAATAATTTACATTTTTATTATTATTTTTATTATTTTTACTAGACTATTTTCAGACTGTATTAACTAAATGCTTAAACAAAGGTTCTTAAAAGTGTTTGTCTAGTCTGTTTTCCTGTCTTTTAAACGAATTATATTTGGGGGAGGGATCAACAACAGATTCGATTATCAAAAGATCAAGTGTTTTTTTGTATTTGCTTATAACGTAAGATTTTTTAATAAGAAGGTAATGTTGCATATTATGTCTGAAACAGAAGAGCTGCTTAGGTGAACAAATAATTGGATGGATATATAAATGAGCGGGGTTAGAAAGGGAGTTGTGGTAAAAAGAAGTGTGATTAATTAGCACAATGGAGATTGGGTCTCCAGATAATAATTATCACAAGAAAGAAATTTTGCCCTTTTTTTCTTTTTATTTTATGATTTATTGCAGTCCTCACTTAGCAGTCATATGTATGTAATATGAAACATGTGCTTGGCTGTTTGTGGTTGATGACTATGTGGGAAACATGTTATTTCCACTTTCTTGTTCTTAATTATTTTTATTTTATTTTCAGTCATTTCACATTGTCAACTTGTTCAATGTGAAAACAAACTTAAAAATAATATGTTTGCTATTAAGTATATTTATGTAGTCGTTTATTTACAGTATTCTTATAAATGAATATGTACTTCCAAATTGTCTTTGTTAGTTTTGAACAACAAAGTATGATTAAAATTGTGTCAGAAAGGAGTAATGCAGTACCCAAAGCTGTCTCAAAATTCTAACTTTGACCTGAACATTATTCAATTTTAGTCTACAAATAATTGATAAAAAATAAAGCAATTTAAATTGGAATACAACAAAAATAAGTTTAATTAGATTCAATAACCAGTGGTCAATTTATTTCCCACTTTTTTAACTATTAATGGATACAGAGAAGAGTCAGGTTACTATTTTATGCTTTAAAACCATTGATTTTTCCTGTTCTTTAGATATATTTTACCAAAAGGTTTTAGAATGTAATTTTTGAAAAATTCTAAGAAATCTGTAAATATAACAACTGTATTCTCTGGAAATACACACTTTCTGCACAATTATTTAAGAAATTAAAACAGTGAAATATATTCTATTTATTTGCCTATAGGAACTTTTTTTCCTTTTATGTGAAGTATCCTCCTTTACTTTAAAACACTCACAAAGGGCAGGCATGGTGGCACACGCCTTTAATCCCAGCACTCGGGAGGCTGAGGTAGGAGGAGCATTGTGAGTTCAAGGCTGGCTTGGGCTACAACATGAACAAGGCCGGCCTGAGCTACACAGTGCTATCTTGCCTCAAAAAACTAGGGTTGGAAGTTTGGCTCAGCGGTTTAAGTGCCTGCCCTGGCAGGTGTGAGGTTTTGAGTTTGATCCCCGGTCAAAGTATTTACTTCCAATATAATTTTATTTGCTTCTATTTCTGAAAAGAAACTATTTAATTTATAAATATATAAAAAAAGTAACTATTTGAAAGTTTACATCAGTTCTCTATTTGTGTACAGTGATAAAGTCTTTAAAAAGTCCATAGTTAAAAATATTATGAAAACGTATAACATTGTCCTACGGGTAGAAAGGCAAAGATGAGTGAAACATTTCTTTAAAAAAAGACAGCAAAGAGGAAGGAGTTCATTGTGTTCCTGGTGAGGGTGCTGCACAGTTGTACTTTTGAAGGCTAAGAAAGCGATGTCCTTCCTTCTAGAGAAGCTGAACAGTTTGCGCCCTTTCCCTGGCTTGGTTTTCCTTCTCCTTCCAGAAGCCCTCCAGTGCCTCTGCCTTAATTATGCATGCTTCTCTGCAGGTGTGGGAGTTCTTGGGCTGAAAACCAGCACACTGTTGACTGATAGGAAAGGCTGATTTTTATTTTCTCTGTGGTTGATAATAGTAATAATGATTTACCTTATGTTACTGATATTGCATTCATATATAGATAAGAAATATGTCATTAAAGTCACAAAAAGAACAAAGAGCAATGGATCTTTATGACAATGTCAACCTGTCCCTTTCAAATTACTCAATCATCTCTTTCCCATGCTAAGTAAATATATGCTGGGCTCATGATTATTGTAAATTTTTTCAGGTATCTCTTATTTATTTATTTATTCATTTATTCCAAATAATCAATATTTCTTCTAACAATGCAGAAGGCTACTTAATATAAAGAATGGTAAACATATTTCTGTGATTAAGTCATCCTAAAAGTTTCATGTCATTGAAGTGGGTCATAGAAAAAAGTTATAAGTAACTGGGAGTATATATGGGTTTTGGGCTGATTAAAGTAATACTAATAAATAATTGCATCAAATTTTATAAATAGTTAATAATATATGATTGTTTTCTCATTATGTTCAATGGTCTCAAAGTCAAAGTTTGGAATCTAGAGTTCATATTCAATAAATACACATATATAATACACATGTATATCTAGACATGGATTCTCCATACATATTGCACTTCAACATATGCATATATAGATAGACACACAAGATTAATCAAGTTAAAATGCAGTATAAATTACTAATATTATAATTAGTAAAATAAAATTAGATTCAAATTTTGGAATATCAGAGAATATTTCTCAGAATATTTATATAATATACTTGCTGTTTACCAGACATCAATAGAATGTAATCCTTGTAATAGTTTTATTATTATTCATACTCTTATTTTGTGGTACTGAGAAGTGAAAACAGGCCCTCCTTACTTTTTTACATACTCCCGTTTTAAATTTTTGTTTTGAGATATGGTCTTCCTAAGTTGACCAGGCTGGGCTTAAAGTTTTGGTCCTCCTGCCCAGCCTCCTAAATATAAATTTATTTTCTTGATTTTTTGAGACGGTAGCGGTTTCTTAACTCTGCAACCTGATTTCATCCATCCTGTAATGTCTATGAATTTAAAAATAAATTTATATGTATTTGGAAAAAATAAACATGAAGGTCTTTTTTATCTAAAGTCCTTGTGTTTGGAAACGTTTACACATTTGGTCTTATCTGACATACATGTTATGTAGATATCATAGTACTGCTCCAGAATATATTCAATAAATAATTATTTCAGAATATATGAAGCATGTGGAACATTCTATGGGCTCTACCATATCTGATGTGTTAATAATTTTTTCTTTGTGATGTCAATGTCTTGTTATTGCTTTCAAGAAAAAACTCATCTACAGAAGCCATTGCAAATTCATATGAATATTGTGCTGGGGTTTTCATGCAAAAATAAATTGGTCTTCCTTTCATCACAGTCATTTGTGAACCCCTACAATGACTATGCAGCTTTAGACACATACTTTTTTCTTACTCTTATGTCACTTCTAAATGTTAGCAGTACTTGCTTAAGCAGATATTATGTAAAGCAGCAGAATATGTGCTGTGTAGGGTTATGAATACTGTTAAACATTTATAGACAATTGGAATACATATGAATATTTAAAGACAGAATGTTTGTTTTTGAAACACTAGTATTTTGCATAAAAATGGATGGATACTTCTCAAAACATGGTATTATTTGGAGTCTTGATATTGAATGATGGTTAATATAGTAAGTGGCAATTTTTACTTTTTGTGATAAATATGACTCAATGTTTCCTGCTGTGAATTATTTTTCCCTTGATATATTTTTCCATATTAATCACACAGTTAAATATTTATACAGGGAAAATAAATAGAAACCTTACTTTCTTGTTGAACTTTGGCATGAAAAACATATAGTAGGCTGACAATTACTCATCTTGGTTACTAGAATATTTTTAAAATTTATTTTTATACAGTTATGTATGGAGAAGTAGGCAAAAACAAATACAAAATACAGAAGTTAGTTGATTTTAACCCCTAGCGTGTTCAGTCTTTAGGAGGTGTCTTATCAAGATTACAATGAGAAGGGCTTTAGAGTCTGTTTCTTTAGAAAAATGAATCGTTCACATTTTATTCCCAGATGCTTTCCTGACTATTGTTGACCAGATTGTCCAGGAAACACAGGTGAGAAGGTCATTACCTGTGATGGACCTCAACATTTAAGTAGGTTAATTACTTCATACGTAAATTTTCTAATTTTTGGTTTCTAGGTTGTTCAACTTGCTGAAAATTTCCACTAAAACTTACTTAGATTCCTCAACAGTGCAGTTTGAAGTTAAATAGGATCGAGTGAACTTCTAATTACTAA